>JASGAU010408313.1:0-25218 GCA_030220045.1 Australoheros facetus
GGAGGGAGGGAGGGGGCCAAAGAGAGTACAAACCAAAAAAATAAAGGAAGCAAAAAATAACAGCCAACACGTGCATGAGGTGGTTTGGTGAGAACGAAGCGAGCGGCGGCCGTGAGCGTGCAGGAAGCACGGTGCAGGGAGGAGTTGGTGGAGGACGAGAGAGGCAGGAAGAGAAAATGAGAGATTTTCAGAAAGTGCGACGTGAGCAGAAGACAGCAGAGACGCTGTGAGCAGCTCCTCAAAGATCATTAATGAGACACAGCAGATGAAATCAGCTGATGGTGAACACAGATGGAGGTGAAGCCAGTGATGGTGTCTGCAGCGTTTACCACATTAAATTTAAGAGAATTAACTATAGAAACCATTTAAATAATCAAACTAAGTAACGAGGTGGATTACTGCCTTCATACATCATTTTCTGTCTTATTTATTTACAGTAGCAGTTACTCTAATTCCTGGAAGTCTTCTATGCATAACCAAAAGGTAATTTGGTTACACAACTTACCAAATGGTGAAAATTGCAGAGCTCAGTTCAAAGAAAGGCATCTCATGACGACACCACAGTGTCAGAGCATCAACAGAGGCCTGCTCTGTCTCTACAGGCCCTCCAGAGGGGTGTGACATGGAGGCAACAGGCCAAAACATGGAGGGAAACTATCCATCCTCCACAGCAATAGCTAAGCAGAGATTCCCAGACCTCCCTCTACCCAGACACCTCACACGGCCGACTGTCAGAGACTCTCATTCCAGTAAAACTCCTGCACTTTGTCCTAACCCCAGAGCAGGTGCTTCACCTGGATGGGGATCCCCAAACTGGAATCAGGAGTGAAACTAAACTGAATATGACTGATATGCACAGCTGGCATCCTTTTTGTTGCTGCAGAAAAAAAGAAAAGCACTGCTTTAGAGGGAAGGCTGCAGGTCCAGTGACCCCGTGACCTTTTCTCTGTGGACTACCTTAGCCTGCAGTCTTGGAGGAAACTTTGAGCATATTTTAAAAACTTTTCCAGACCTGCAGTCACCCTGGATGAGCTTGTGATGGCATGCTGCTGCAGATTAATGAGTGTGTGCGACTGTGGCTTAGTACCAAAGCAGGGGAGACCTAACAGCCTCACTCTCAGATAAATGAAGTGTGTGTGCTGCTGACCTGTGTCGGTGCATCAGCTTGAAGCTCTCAGGGCTCATGGGGCTGTGAGCGGTCAGGATTCCTCTGGGGGTGTTGGGCCCTGAGCCGGACTTGTCCAAACCAGGCAGCCCCTGCAAAGCCACATAGAAGCACTGCTCTGAATATTCACACTGCCCTCAGATTTACACGCATGCATCATGTGTGCTTAAAGGGAAGACCCTGCAACCTGGATCACAGCTCACAGACACACACAGTGATTAAAAGAGGAATCAGTGCTGTTTGAAAAGGTCAAAGTTTAATGCCTAAAAAATGTAATCATGAGCTCAAGAGGTGAAATGTTCAAAGTTTAAGGAGTTCAGCTTCTTTGCAGTGACATCATTACGTTAGCTGGCAGCACGCTAACATCCTCTGATCAGCATGTTTACACCAACAGGAAGCTTCTTCTGCTCTCGTTCACTTTCTCCAAGCTTGAGCTCATGAAGACCTTTCTGTGTGTGTCTCTTTTGTTATGTTGAAGCCTCTGAGGCTGAACCAATTATTAGGTCTGAAGTTTGTGTTGGGAATGATTTTGTGCACTTACATGGCAGAGGCTGCTCCTCATCATCTGGAACTGATCTATCAGCTTCTTGTGCAGGGGACGCATTTCTGGGTGCACCAGCTTCTCGTGGACAGCAAGGCCAACTCCCAGGATGTGAACCTGTGTGGAAACCAGATAAGATTTCCCACAAGAAAAGTGATGTCATGAACAAGCAACGGGCCCCACGGATGAGGATTATCATGATGCTGTAGCCGCACAGTGACGACTGCTCGGGGTCCCTGTGAGATCTCACCTCGGTGTTACATCTGCTGCTTTATTTCACCACGTTTCTTTCAGTGGAAACATCGGACACACGCTGATACAGTGCTCATGATGCTGTACTACTGTACAGTGCATCACACACACACACACGCACGCACGCACGCTGCCAACACTGCCCCCTTCAGGTGAACCTGCTCATAGCTAGACTGGGAAATCCTGGCCTGACTTGCTGGTTTGATTCAACCACCTTCTTGTGGTGACTCGACCTGACTGCTGATGCTCGGTTAAAGGGAAAGCAAAGATATCCTGATGGTGTTTAGCGTGCGCTGCAGTGCAGACCCCAGGTCAGCAGTGCAGACCCCAGGTCAGCAGTGCAGTGGGAGGATGGCCTGTATGCCTGCTCCACAGTGTCTGCATGTCCACATTAAAGCATTTACCTCCTGATTCAATTACAACATTAGAGGCTTTAGTGGATTCCAGTCGACACTGAAGGTGCCAAAGGTCACATGGCTGCATGTGAACACACTCACTGACCACCAGTGGGAGCACATGCAGAGCATCTGGGGAAAACATGGTCTGCTTGGTGTGGCAGGGCAAAAACACCAAAAGGCCAACAAACCTCAGTGCTGTGTTACTCCTCAGCTTTGAGCTGCAGTTTGGGTGGCTGGTAGACCCCCGGCACTAAATACTATACCATTTTATATAATACTATATAAGAAAATAATTTGACAAAGTGGCGGCTCAGTTTCCGTGATGCTCCTGGATCAAACTGACGGCCCTGTGGGAACAACAGCTACATCAGGTGAGCCTCACCTGCTCCTGCATCAGGTCTTTGAGCTGTGTGATCTTGTCGGTGTCCTCAGGGTGGCTGGTGATGTACTCCTTATCAAAGAAAGCCTGGTCAAAGGGAGACAGCAGATCACTGTTTGGATCAGAGCTGTTGCACAAAATCACAAAACGAGACCAAACTTTCCTCTTTTTTCCTGACGAGCACAGAGAGACTACGAGGCTGTCCTGTGTAAACAGATATCCACACTAACAGGAAAAGCAGAACTCTGATTTTGAATGTGTTTTATGAGCGGATTAAATAACTGTAAAAGATAAAAGTCGTTGCTCGTTCAGCTGCCTCGTTCTGCTGCCTCGTTCTGCTTTATTTCCTGTCGCAGCTTTCAAAGATCAGGAGATGAGAACAGGCCCAGAGGGCAGCTGTGACTCAGCCCCACAGGGCCGATGACCTCAAATCCAGCTGTTTCTGACCTCCTGGTATCGGGCGATGCCTCCGTTGACAGCAGCATCGATGACGCCGTTGAGCGTCATGCTGAGCAGGTTGATGTTGCCGTGCAGCTGCTTGTGTTGGTACTGGCTGATCAAAGTGCGCAGCTCCTGGTTCTTATTCTCCACCACAGAAACGGCGTTTTCTAATGGGCTCACCTCCACCTGAGAGACACACACAGAGATGAGACCGATGTGAGTCATGCTGAGGGACTGATGGAGTCTCTGTAGGTGCTCATGATGACTACAGCTCCTCATCATATAAATTACTGTGACTGACATGAGAGTTAAATCACCGGCTGTAAACCCTGCACGCTCTCCCAAACAAAGACTGTGATGCTTCCATTACTTAGCAGAATAATTTGTTCTGAGTTTATGGACATTCTGTGTCAGTACCCCTGTGTGTCCATAAAGATGTGTGTCATTGGCTCACCAGCTCTCTCTTCTCCACCTCAAACCAGCGTGAAATCCCGGGCAGCGGGTGGGTGAGGATCAGTGTCGTCCTCTCTATCCACAGACTCTGAAAAACAGCAAGTGAGAAACAAGCAGTGAGACGAGCGGACGTCAGAAGGTTTCACACGACACAGCAGCCACTGAAATCTCACTAATTCGTGCCCAGAAACTGGAGCACACCTGAACATCAACAGGAATGTGCTGTGGTGACTGAACACAGTGTCAATGCTGAGGCAGCCCTCAGAGAGCTCTGCATAACCCAGTGACTGCAAATCTCAATGAAAGAAGAGTGGGCCACATCCACAGTGATGTGAGAGACTCATCCAGAAAACCATTACTGCAGGTTCATGCTGCTGGGCTGTCCTGGACCCACACTCAGCACACAGCCTGGTGTTCCACGCTCATCCCTTCATGGGTGCAGATGATAACATACGTGGTGTTTTCAGTGCCTCAGTCAGAAGCTAGAAAGATAATGTGTGATATCTCTGCTCTGAGGCACAGAGAAATATGATGCAGAGGAAGATGTCAGCTCATGTTAAAGAAACGAGACAAAAACACTTTGATAAACTGGAAGAAATTTAAAGTTTGCATAAATCATGTCAATAATTTTAGAGTTTTTTCATCAGGCACTGGGAAACTTCAGGCTACTCCACGTGCTCTGAGGTTATTTCATATTGTGAAATGTCTGAAAACGTAAATGATATTTTTGAGTCATTGATAGGCTGGTGGATGCTGAGCTGGTGCAGAGCTCCACAGCTGTTAGTCAGTATCGATTGTTAAAGTCCTCCCTGGGGTTGGAAATCAGCCACATGGCTCACCTGCATGTGCCTGAAGACTGTGGCTGCACCCACACGGCTCAGCTGATCCAGCCATTTTCCTCCACAAGATTTTAGGGTCCCCCAACCTTCCAAATCCCACTTTAATTCCTGGGAGGATCCACCAGGATCAGGAGGACATGAATGATTAGAGACAGGATTTTTTCCTCTGCCTGCGTTTCTGCCATTTTTATGTTTCCATGCTGATAACTCTGTGACTCACACAGCTGATGTAAAGTACATCGAACAGAATAAGAGAAAAAGGTCTCCCTGCTCACCTTGAACTCATTGTCTCGATCTTTGGGGCCTTTGTGGAAGGGCCGGTCGTAACGGAAGCGGCGAACGTTGTTGACTCGATAGAAGCTCTTAATGCGGTCCGGAACTCGGTCCATCTGAAGGACGGTCACGCTGTCTGGTACTGGCGTTACTGCGTAGATCTGGAGGTCTGAGGTGAGGGGGGGGGGTCAAAGATCTAACTGAGGTCTCACAAACAGCAGACGCAGCAGGCAGAGAGAGTCCATTCAGCCATGGATTAACATTCAGCTGCTGCTGAAGGATACACTGTGCATCACACTGCAGGATGGCCTCATCTGGTTGATTGGGGTGCTGCATTGCAATGGCTTGTGGGAATTCTCCCAGCATCCTTTGCTGGAAAGCTTCTAACCTTTCGTAGTCATGACCACGGCAGACAAACTCTTTGTTCTAGAGTGAATGAATCAAAACCAGACAAAACTGAGTAAAACATATTTTTAAGCAGCAAACTTTAAAAAACCTGCAGTTCCTCTAATGTCCACTTGAGGCTGGATCCACAGTGAGTCAGGCCCCACAGACTCCTATGTTAAAATGGCCAATTTTACAGCAGGAATAAACATGTTTACAGCCTGATACAAGCAGTTCTGATCTCTGCAGGTAACTTCTCTCTTCATAATAACTCTTTAGTGGGTCACGGATTTAGAGTTCACCTGTCTGGAGGCAGGTGTGCCAGCTCGGTGCTTCTAATCTGTCCACTCTAAGAATCCTCTGTGCACAAATCTCAAAACATTTTCTTCTCTGAATTTCAATGTTCACAGGGACATAAAAACTGCATGTATACAATAAGCAGTCAAAACACTCCCATGTCTTATATATGAGCTTACATAAGTCACTGAACTGGACCTCTGAGCTGTGTTTGTGCTGTCAGTGACTTTAGGAGCATTTGTAATATGACTTGCTGTAAGGTACAGCCCATCCACCAAATCTGTGCTCCAGTGTTGGAGTGTGAGCTCCGCGCTGATGTCGCACCTCAGCTGATACAGCTTACTACCTGAGCTGACAGCTGATAACCTCCCACTCCACCCTCTCAGCTAAATATGTTCACTCCTGACTCCAGAAGATCCAGACGGCAGCAGACATATCAGCCATCTTTCATATACAGTCTATGAATTTGCTGTTTGTGAGCAATAAGAAACCATTAAGGCTTTCATTTCTTTTACAAATGTAACTTGTGCTGCAGAAAGCTTTGATTCAGACAGCGAGGTCACTCACTCTGAGGAAGAAAGGGAACTTCCTGCCGTAGAAGCCCACCCTGAAGAACTCGGGCTCCAGACGCTGCTGCTCCATGATGTTGTCGTAATACGCCGCCTCCATTTTCTGCACACACAGCCACAGGGGGAAGAACGTGAAATCTAACATTCAAACATGATCATATTTGAAGACTCACTGATGTAATTGTTGTTGTGGCTGACCCGTATCCAGCTGAGACTTTGGTAGTCGTACAGAGATTCATACTGGAAGGCCAGCTCCCTGCACAGAGGAATCCCATACTCCCAACACTGAGGACACACAAACACACACATCAGGAAAAATGTACTTGCATTATTACAACCACTGACATCACACTCAGAGAGAAATGCAACCACAAAAGTGCAAAACTGTTTGATTGCAGAGGCGAAGCAGGAGGGGCTGAGCACACAGCTGACTGTGAGCGTCCTCAGCACGCTTCCACTTGTTTGTTTGGACTCGTGCTTTAAAGCTAGCTGCGTGAGCGCGTTTCAAAGAGGCATGAGGGGTCCTTCCCAAACTCAGCAGTAAGAGGAGGAGTTTAATTAGCTCAGCTCTAGACACATTTTAATAATCATGGTTTGCCTACACAGTAGAATCACAAGTTAATTTGCTTTTCATATGTTATGTTGTAATTTCACCCTAAGGAAGAATATTATAGTGTGAAGGTAGAATAGAGGTAAAAGCTGAAGCTTTGAAGCTGATGGAAACGAATCAGTCGAGGCTGTGGGTGACGACCTGTGACCTGTGAGGTCTGATGGAGAACGATCCATCAAGTCCAAGTTAACATGTCTGAGTCACACAGGACTGTTTAAGAAGAAAAAATGGTTTATTAATGTTACTTTATTACTACCACCACGTATTTACAGTTCAGCATCTAAGCTTCCCAGCTCATCGCTCCCTGGAAATATGACAAACTGGGGTCTGTGGGTCCCTCAGGAGCCCTAAAGTGAATACTGGGTGGTGGAGGGATGGAGAAAGCAGGCCCAGCATAGATGTGTTAACCCTAACTGGGATGGAGTGTTTGGTATATGACAGGAGGAGAGTGATTTATTCTTTTTTTCTTATTGCTAATCCTGTCTGGTTTCAGTATAGTCTTTATTTTCTGTAACATGTGTGAAAGTCACTTTCTGTTTGTGGGATCCATGTCCTCTGTCCAAAGGCCATGCTGAGTGGGTGTTCCCTCACCTTTCCCTTGTTGAAGTAGTGGATGACCTTCCTGCAGAGTCCCTCCTTGCGGTGCCACTCGGTCTGAGCAGGATAATGCAGGAACTCCTTCAGAGGTCGCTCGTCCCAGTGCAGCAGCTCCCAGTATAACAGCAGGGTGAACGCGGCCTCTGCAGACAAACATCATCAGTCACGTGTTTTTCACACAGCGTGTACGTGTCCACGCGTGCTGCTGTGTGCTGTACCCGTGTAGTTCTCTGCCTGCAGGTGCATATCACACAGCTTGTGGATGTAGCGGATGTACATCTCCTCCTTGTTGATCTCTGACTTGTAGAAGTTCTGAGAAGATACAAAATAAACACAATCAATGCATTTTAGTGCTTATGCACTGATTTACAAACAGGGTCCAAAGGCCCACTCAATATGCAAAGTGTGGAAATGGCTTAAAGGAGGGCGAAGCTTCTGGATCTGTAACGGTGGTCCAGGTCTGAATCATCTTCTGTTTCATGGACTCATTCAGCCGTGACCTGCCATACCAAAGTTTGGTTCTTCTTCTTAGTTTTCTTAATCACTTCAGGCTGTTCATCAAGCTGTTCATCAGGCTGTTCATCATTCAGAAATGAAGAGTTCATCAAGCGTGAACGTTATCGTGCGGTGGTTTTAGTGGTCCTGCACACATGAGGTCAAACTGTCCCACACATTAAAACAAGTTTGATATCCCTGATTTAAAGGGACATCATCATCATGGTGCTGCAGGTCTTACCAGGAGGTTAACAGTGCAGCCAATCTTCTTGTTTTCCGTCTCGTCGCCCTTCATGCAGTCGCTAGAAAAAAGGAAACCAAGAACATTACAATGGAAAGCCCTCCTCATCTCCTCATGAGCCATTGATTGATGCACATGTGTGAGTGTTCTCATTTCAGCCACGGTCCAAATCACTTTTTCCTCCCACAGGCATCATGAGACTGCTAACAACTACACAAACAACAAGAGGAACTGTTGGAAAAAAGGTCTAAAGGCTCTTACAGACAGAAGCAGGATTCAGAGATATTTTATATAATGATGTTGTGTGTGAGACATCCGTCTCTGAGCTGTTTGGTGTCAGTTAAATAAAAGCTTTGGCTTGCACTCTCATGCCCTCTGAGTTGTAATTATCACACATCAGTGACAACGAACGAGCACAGAATCAGTTCAGGAGTTTTATCGTACCGATAGTCGAGCAGTCGCTCCATGAGCCGTGTGACGGAGGTAACAAAGGAGATGCCCGTCTCTCTCCACGTCTCCTGCTCGATCTTTTCCAACAGGCTGAAAGGAAGCGTACAAACACTGTTTACACACAGACTCTGCACACTTCCTACAACTTATATATACACTGCTGCCGTTACACACAGAGCACACTGCATGACAACATGCTGTGTGTAAACACAGGTAACACTGGGGATATGCACATATGCACTTTCCTCATGGAGCTGCAAAAAAGTGATGAGATTGAATGTGAAGGAGTGGCTTCAGTGAGGATGAGGTTCTACTCTCAGCAGGACACCAAATCTGATGCTTCCTGTTTAAAGTTTTGTGTTGTGTTGTGAGCTGTCATTGCTACAAGTGATACGTATCAGGGTGTGTTAGCAGAGGCTTTACTGACGATCGGACAGACTCACAACACTCACTGCTTGCAGACACGATATCAGCACCGATATCTGCCCACGTGTAAGGAGAGTCATACCTGGGATAAGGCCCAAACAGCTGGGTCCTAGTCCCGCAGGTGAGAGCAAAGCAAACACAAGGAGAGTGTTAGAGCAGAAAACTGAGAGTTAATTTCTGTTATAGAGAGAGCAGCAGGACGGAGGGTTAAAAACAGACACGTGCGTTCCTCACAGCAAGCCGAAGAGCTCTCTGTAGTTCTCGTCTCCCTTCCCTTCAGATACCAAACTGTCCAGCTTGTCGATCAGCTCCGCCTCCACCTGCTCACGCGTACAGAGACATTTTTAGATCACTGAGCAGGACGGTTTCTGCACAGGTGTCTGCATGCTCCTGTACCTGTTTGAAGTTCCCATTCTTGCGCTGCTCCCAGTCCATCATGTCGTGGAAAATCGGGATCATGATGTTTCGCACCTCCACCTGCGGGACCAGCGTCACTCCCAGGAAAGGGCCGATCATACCGGGAATGAAATGGATCTTATTCTCACCTGCAAACAGCACGCATGTTTCAAATTCTGATTCAGAACCATTCAAAGTACATCCCTGTGAGACGGTCTTACCCAGATTCTGCCACATGCTGAAAAGCTCATAGGTCATCATCACTCTCATGTCACCGTATCTGCAAAGAGACACGCAAAGTCCTGAACTCCTTATGTGAGCAGTCTCAGTATCACAGCATCATCAGCTCTTAGATTCCATTAAACTGGGAACTTCATAGTTTATCTGACTGACTCGTGCAGTGAGCAGCAGAAACAGGAAGTTATTTCCCAGCTGTTTCTGTGACTCTAAACATCAAAGAAACAATAACCAGAAACACACAAACGTCTGCTGTGTTACGTTTATCCCACGACACAGTGTGATGCTTCATCAGGGCCGTCAGTACGTCTGCAGCCCATCCATCACTTTTAATCTGCCTGATTTTTCTCTCATTTTCACCGTTCTTGTAACGTGGACCTTCCAGGGCCCGAGGAGGTTAGGTTCCTGGAAATGTTTGGTGGAAAAAGACCTAACGCAGAGGGAAATGAGCGTTCCTGAGTCAAAATGTTTTCCTGCAGGACGGATAAAGTAGGTCAGCAAGTCTGCAGTGCTTCGAAGAAGAAAACAGGCTTTTTCAGCTTCTGATTCTCAGCAACATCCAACTCTGAGGACCACAGCTACTAACATGACACCAGCAGCAGAGCCTGTGTGAGTGTGTGCCACAAACAGACAGAGGGAAGGGAAACTCTTACAACCGCTGCATGGAGGACAATACTGTCTGACAGGTCAGTCCAAAACCTCCAACAGGGCTGAAGTCTGGAGCAGGTCGTAGCATATAAGTCACTGATGAAACCTTCAGCGAGTCTTCAGGTGCTGCTGCCATCAGGATGGAAGTGTTTCATCATGAGGTGGTTCTGTAGGTGTACAACTGTAGGCCACACTGGGAGCAAATAAACCTGGGCAGAACATCCAGTGTCAGTGATGATGAGACTCACACTGCTCTTTCTTCCTGTTCATTGAGATATGTCCTCACAGGAGGACACATCACACAAACAGGCTCCTGCTGCCACAGCTCGACCTGTTTCACTTCCATCTTCCACAGCCCCAAATCACAGCATGTATGGGGAGAGCTGTGGATGCGCAGATGCTCTTATTGCAGTGTTTCCCAGTCTGCTTGGAGGGTGCGTGTGCCTTTGCCTTTGTAGTGTCGAAGCAGACCTTTGCATACCCATGAATGTGAGAAGGGGTGCTGTGGACCCACACTGCACGAGGGAAACCCCCTCATCCCTGTAACAGAGCCACTAGTGTCGAGGCCTGGCAGTTTCACCAGACACACAGACACACAGTTACCTGAGATGAACATAAAAACTGAATGAAACCAAGTGAAGCAACATTGTTTCATTACAAAAGTAAAATAACCTGAAATAAGGTAAAGACCCTCAGATTTGTCACCACAGCCAGTCTGATGGAGCTTTGATTATTGTTGTAACTGTTCCAAGGTCGCTACAGCGTTCCCTGCAAATACCCTCCATGGTCTTATAATTAAAGACACACAAACACCACCAACAAAACCTACAAGATACAAAGCTGTGTGTGTGTGTGTGTGTGTGTGTGTGTGTGTGTGTGTGTGTGTGTGTGCGTGTGTGTGTGTGTCCTTACTTGTCTAAGACCTTCTTCCTCTTAGCAGGACTCAGATTTTCGAGCTGTAAACTGGGCTGATTGATGTAAAGCACCGCCAGGCTGAAGTAGGAGTTCCACACCTGCGCGCACACACACACACACACACACACATGTCTAACACCATGTTTTCTTCCTTTACAGACTCACACTGCTGTGTTCAGCCCGTCTCAGATAAAGGTTTTCCCCACTTGTTTATCACATGATGCAGTTTGGAGTGAAAGCACAACAAAATAAGAACCTAAAGAAAACCTCAGGATGGTGTTCATCATGTAGAAAACACAGTCAGAGTGAGGGGACACAGAGCAGAGCACCTGGATACAACTGTGACAACAAGTACCTTAAAGTCAAAGTCGGCCTCTGTGAAGTGCTTGTGCAGAGCAGGAGAGAGGTACTGAGCTGTGGTCAGGATGATGCTGCAGAAAAGGCGCACACACACACACACACACACACACACACACACACACACACACACACACACACACAGAGCTGCATTATCTAGCCCGGTGACCTGTCTCAGCCAACACTGAGGTATACCCAGGCTGTCTGTGAGGATGCTGTGGTGTCTTACTTGCTGGTGAGGAGTCTCATGACATTCCAGTCCCGGGGGAAAATACTGATCTTCATCAGATTTCTAAACACACACAGAATCTTCAGCAAAAACTCCTGAACAGAGGAGAAAGAGACGAGAGATCAACGCACATCCTGCTGTCGCCCTTTCTTCACATCAAATGCAGGGCTGAAGGTGCCCCGGTCTTGTTGTCGGGTCTCAGGACTTTGCTTTTCCGTACCTTGAGCTCATCTTTGCTCTGGAAGTTTTCCATCAGGTGCTGGAAGTGGATATCGGTCATCTGGCGGAGAAGCGACAGGAGGCAGGATACGTACTCTCCCTGCCAAAGAGAAAACGGGGGATAGTCATGTGAGCCGACCGCATGGAAACAGTCAACAGTCAGAGGTGAGGACACCATGATGAGACAGGCTCCGCCCCAAACTGACCCCTCCTTATTGGATTGCAAACGTCCCTGTGATCGAATGCTCACCAGGATTCTTCCCAGCTTTCATGTAAAGCTGCAGTTTTAGCACTACAAGACAAACAAGTTTGCTTGATTTAAAGTTGTGAAGGGCACTAATTAATCAATTAATGACCAATTAATTCACTTTAACAAATTTAGCATGTGTGCTAAATGAAGAAGGTGCACTCAGGTGTGGTTAGTGTGGATTTTAAACATCTGCAGATGACACGGATGTACTCTGTGTGTATGTGTGTCTCCACGCGTGTGTGTGTGTTTATTTATTGTAGTAGTCTTTGCTATAAATCCTATTATTTTGTGTGTTTTCTCAGTGCAGCAGCCATTACGGACATTTGTTAAACTGATCTGAGTGTTGAAATGATAAATATCAATATTATATTAATATTAGGTCAACAGTAGTTTGTAAATCATCTATGGAAATGATCAGATATTGACTGCGAAGCTGCAAATGATATTTCTAAATCTGTAAATGGTAAACACCTGTATGGAAATCCTAAAGTTGAACCTTTTTACTACACTTGTTGCGTGCTGTGACTGTGAACCTGGACACTAGATCTGATTCCTGCCTGATGGTTGGGCTCAGCTTGGACACAGAGTGCAGCATCAGAGCCGGCTCTGCAGGAAGCCTCGTGCTTCCATCGCGAAGCTGTGGGACTGAGAGCGACTTTGCTTTGACACCCTTCATAATGATGTATACAGTATAAAGCATGACATCAGTGACATCACAAGAGATTTGTTAACTATATTAACTATAATTTATTAACATTTTACTAAACTTTAAGTATTAATGATTGGATAACATGACTTTTGACAAACTGACACTAAATAAGTTTAGCTTATTATTATTTGTACTTAATTAATTTTGCCTTCTTGTTAACAGGAGCTGGGCGAGATCAGCAGACTGAGCCAAAGATGAAATCACAGGAATGTAACAGGAGGATGAGGAGCAGCAGATTTACATGTAAAACTTTATAGAACTTTATGTGATCTATGACCTCACTGAGATACTCTCCTGTGCAGTAACAGAAATAAAGATGATAAAAAAATCAACTCTGAATAATTATTTGAGGCATGCAAAAAGAGCAATAACACCAGGACGGGTCAGTGATGATGAATGGATGATCAGGAGAGGGCAATATTGACAACACTCATATTTTATTCATTTCAAACTGTTACTTTGATGTTTCACATTTGGTTGAACTGATGTAGCTCCGGTTCGACAGTGCAAAGGGACAATAAGCCATCGTGTAATATTGCCCGGCCCTGGGGCACACAGAGAGGCGGGTGGGGGCAGGATGGATGAGGGGAGCAGGAGGTGAAGTAGTAGTAGCCGTATTGTTAGTTACTAACAGTGATCTCCGCGGTGCACTGCGGACAGCGTTGACCCCTTACCGCCTCCTGCGATTGGCTCTTGCTCATGATTGACAGCAGGGTTTGCAGGAGGACATCCAACAGGGACTCCACCATCATCTCCACCTCCTCCTGCACCGAAGTGTCCTGGAGGAAGAGACAACAGGAAAAGAGAAGTGGGGAAAGAGTGGGAGAGATGATAGAAAAGAGAGTGGGAAGGAAAAGAGGAAGGAAGGAAAGGAGAGCTGAAAAAAGAAACAGAAAAGAGGACTGCTCTCTGTATATGACTGTGGGCTTTCAGCAAGGAGGGGAAAATACTACTTTTAATTGTGTATCTGATGCCACATCATCTTCTGGTATAATGTGTTAGCAAATCAGCAGTAATAAATGTCAGTAAGCTGTTAATAACCCAAGCAAGCACAGGTTTAAAAACCTGCTGGAAGCCAGAGCCCCTTAGATCTCAGAAAGCCAAAGTAAGTGAATGATTTGGAGCAGCTGTATTAAAGCTGCTTTTAGGGGAGGAACTTCAGCGCACACCGTTTTTTAAGCAACGCCTCATCTGATCATTCACACAAACAATCAGCATAACTGATCAGAGGAGCAAGCCATCATGTGAATTACTGCACCATTTTCCATCTCATTTCACAACTTATGCTGATATCTTTTAATCTAAAATGTTTTAACTGAACAAGTTGGTGGAGGAGGCTGGAGAGAGGAAGGTCTGAGCTTCTATGCTTAGAAAAAAATGGATGGATGGATGGATTGATGATTGATGCATGGATGTTTGGAAGGATGGATGTCTGTTTGCATGGATGGATGGATGGATGGATGATGGATGGATATTTGGATGGATGGATGGATGGATGGATGGATGTTTGGATGGATGTTTGGATGGATGGATGGATGGATGGATGTTTGGATGGATGGATGGATGGATTGATGATGGATGGTTGGATTGATGTTTGGATGATGGATGTTTGGATGGTTGGATTGATGATGGATGGATGGTTGGATGGATGGATGGATGGATGGATGGATGGATGGATGGATGGATGGATGGATGGATGGATGGATGTTTGGATGGATGGATGGATGTTTGGATGGATGGATGGATGGATTGATGATGGATGGTTGGATTGATGTTTGGATGATGGATGTTTGGATGGTTGGATTGATGATGGATGTTTGGATGGATGGATTGATGATGGATGGATGGTTGGATTGATGATGGATGGATGGATGTTTGGATGGTTGGATTGATGATGATGGATGTATGTTTGGATGGATGGATGTTTGGATGGATGGATGTTTGGATGGATGGTTGGATGGATGGATGGATGGTTGGATTGATGATGGATGTTTGGATGGATGGATTGATGATGGATGTTTGGATGGTTGGATTAATGATGGATGTTTGGATGGATGGATTGATGATGGATGGATGGTTGGATTGATGATGGATGGATGGATGTTTGGATGGTTGGATTGATGATGGATGGATGGCTGTTTGGATGGATGGATGTTTGGATGGATGGATGGATGTTTGGATGGATGGATGGATGGATGGTTGGATTGATGATGGATGTTTGGATGGATGGATTGATGATGGATGGATGGATGGTTGGATTGATGATGGATGGATGGATGGTTGGATTGATGATGGATGGATGGATGTTTGGATGGTTGGATTGATGATGGATGGATGGATGGATGGATGTTTGGGTGGATGGTTGGATTGATGATGGATGGATGGATGTTTGGATGGTTGGATTGATGATGGATGGATGGATGGATGGATGGATGGATGGATGTTTGGATGGATGGTTGGATTGATGATGGATGGATGGATGGATGGATGTTTGGATGGTTGGATTGATGATGGATGGATGGATGGATGGATGTTTGGATGGTTGGATTGATGATGGATGGATTGATGGATGTTTGGATGGATGGATGGATGTTTGGATGGATGGATGGATTGATGATGGATGGATGGATGGATGTTGCAGCAGTTTGTTAAACCCTCAGGGGAACGATGAACGTTTCACCACTTTAAGAAAAATCTCCTCCTCCTTCCTTGTGTGGACCACTTTATGATGCAACTGAAGCTCTTTAGTGGAGAGATGGTTTCATTGTAACTTACTGAGAGCTGATTACGTCTTCATTTTGAGCATTGCTGTACTGCATTCTTTAGGATTATCATTAATAAATGATCCTTGGCCACAGATGCTGGAATCGTTGCGAAAGGCAGGAGTTAAACTGAGCCACTCCTCAGCAGGAGGAGAAAACACGAGTGGACAGCAACTTTTTTTTGATACAACCACTTCATTTCTGACTGCTTAGCAACAATCTTTTGTAGACCTCCACTTTGGTAATGAAGTGCCGTTTACATTAAACAACAAGATATCTAATGCCTCCTTTCCACTACTACCGGTTTTGGTCGTTACCGCCTCAGCATGGTGGCCTGAAAGCCATGAGCACCAAGCACAAACACCTCTGTGCTGGGTGGGTGAGTCATTTCTCTCCCTGCCGGGTTTCAAAAACAACAGGTTTGATTCTTGTGAAGGACCTGCTATCATGACTCATCTTGTGATGTCACTCCCTGGCCAATCAGTGGCCTGCAGTCTGTTGACATCGCATTTTCAGCTCGATTCAGCTCGCTTGGAAACGCAGCTGAGTAGGTGCTAAAAAGCTACCAGGTACTACTGCCTAATGGGAAACCCTAAAAACTGAGTCGAGTTGAGCTGAGTAGGTTCCAGTGGAAAAGAGGCAAAAGTGTCTAAGGTGAGTTTTGTGTAGTTTATCTTTCTTTACACTGTACTGTAACCACAACAGACACACAGCAACAAAAGCCAGCATCACATAAGACACCAGATTCTGAGCATCATGGTGGTCTTCATCAAACCGCCTTCATATCTTTGCTCAGGCTTTCTGCTGCTTCCCATCCAGGTGAAGGAAAGAAAAGGTTTTGTCTCACTACGCAACTGTAACCATGGTTTCCTTCTTCTGGCAGAGACACGGACATCAGTCTGCTCACAAAATAACACAAAACCTCACAGGCCAAATTACATGAAGTTTGGCAGAGAAGAGAAGGAAGAACCCATCTGGTTCACCTTCAGCACACCTGCTGAATAAGACAGCGGCCTCGGCAGAGAATGGGTTTTCTCTTGTAGCTTCTGGGACAAGTGCCCTTTCAAAGCACACAGTGACAGTCAGTGCTGAGTGTAGCAGTGCTCACAGTGCTTATATGTAAGTGTGTGTGTTACCAGAGAGCTGGTCTTGATGATAGAGAATATGGAGCTGAGTATCCCAGAGCAGATGAGCAGCTCTTTCTGTTGTCTCAGGTGCAGGTGGATGTGATGGAGGACCACAGGAAGCAGGATCCTTCGAGACTCTGAGGGGACACACACACAAAACAGACACACAAGTTTACCCCCATTCAGTGTTATTTAAGCAGCAGCACGCAAAGACTATTGTGAGTGATGAGGTACACACTTTCCTCCTCTTTTAAACTGTTGCCATCTGCACTGTATTATCTATCTATCTATCTATCTATCTATCTATCTATCTCTGCATGCTAACTGTTAATTCACACCTCGCACAACTCTGGATGTGGCATCTCTATCTGCCTCTATTTTAATGTCATTTAGTGTCAGTGTGGAGGAAGAAACTCCCTTTAAACAGGAAGAAGACTCAGCAGAAGCAGGCAGGGAGGATGATGAGCTAACCACAGGACAGCCAATCACACCGATCCTGAATGACTGATTATCTCCATGGTTACAGAGGACTACAGCAGAATGCTGCTAACAATCTTCAACTGTTAACAGTAAATTAAAGGCAGCGAGGCTTCATGCAGCCAAACTGGTGCAGATATTAACAGACTGTGAGCACACACACAGACTCACTGAAGCATCAGCAGGGCCTGATCACAGTGGTGTGAACCTCACAGGTTCTGAGCATCAGTTTGTGTTTCTGCATCAGCTCATCAAACTGAGACCTCAGTTATTACTATAGTCATTCTCAACTTTCTGCTTAATATTTGCATTGCTGAGACATATTCAGATAGATTTCTTCTTTAGTGTTTGCCTGATGAGTTAGAATATGATATTTAGGGACAGAATCTCGTTCAAGTAGATACTGCCTCCTGTGCAGTGAGCTCTCTGCTCATGTTCATCTCAACTATGTGAATGAGCCTTGTTGTTTCCAATAAGGACAGATCAGAGGGGACCCCTTCACCTATAGCACTCCCCCAGAGAGGGTCGGTCTGCCGGTCTGGTGACTTAAAATTAGCCACAGGATGATGTGAGAGAGCGGTTCTCTCTGGCATAGGCTCCAGAATAAATATTTGGATGGATCTCTAGTTGATGTTATTGTATTTGGGTTTCTTGAATTTAGCAGCAGTTCAGCTGCATGTTTGACTTACTTTAGCTTCTTGAAGCACAGGGAATATTAAGCCAGAGATCCCAGATTAAAGGATGAATTAATCTAAACTTTTACCTGGGAAAGAGAAGAGCCGGCTGTCCACGGTCCGAGCTATGGACTGCAGCTTGACCACATCCATGGACTGCCCTATGTGCACCGTGGACGGCATGCTGCCCAGAGTGCCTCGCACAAACTCGGCCACCTCTTGCACAGTGAACATCTGCAGCAGCTCATCAAAGATGGCTGGGAACGAGTTCAGAAGTGCAGCCTGAGAAGAAAAGGTGGGATAGAAGAGGGGTTAATGACAAGAGGGGAGGGGTATATTTACAGAGGAGGGGCAGAAGGGCGCGTTAGTCAAAAAGAGAGGGAGCAGGTTACAGGGTTAACTGTCTTGGTTTGAGTGACTGGAGTGCAGCAGAGTGTCCACAGGGGAGCAGTGCTGATCCACACAGGTTTGCTCCAGTGAATCACAGCAACTAAATATCCAACAGAGCCACGCTGGTTCAGGCAAATGCACAGGAGAAGCTATGATGTTTCTGAATGGAGCTGCTTCATTAAAACCAGCTGGTTTAAGGAGGGTCACAGAAAACAAACAGAGCAAGACTGAGAGTGACAGACAGAAAGGAAGACAAAGCACACACATTAGTAAGACACAGTATTAACCATGAACAAATTCAGCACCGCACAGAAACAAATCTGATCTCAGTGAAGTCGACTGGCTGATTTTAGTGCACAGAGGAAGGTGCAGCACCTGTGGAGTTTAGGTGTAACAGCAGGTGAGGCGGACAGTCAGCTGACTGTCTAAGCCTGCAGGCTCCTGAGTAAATGCTTTAGTTTCAGTTCCAGTTTTTGAAGTTCTTCTGCTGAAATATACAGAATTATTTATTTATTTAAATCAGTTTATTCTTTACGCATGAATCAAGTGGCTGAAAATGTAGAGCTGCCAAAAACTGCAGTACCTCTGATCCTCGATCCAGCAGAGAGTCTCTGTTTCCATTATTACTGTTTACAGCAGAAACAAACATGTTTGCAGCCTGCTACAAAAATCAGGCTTTGCCTCCAAAGCTAATGAACTGCTTTGTAACAACTGTAACATCTGTGGAGGCAACGTTTTTATAACTCACTCCTTTTAATCTCTTTAAGGCTTAAAGTCAGGACCAAGGTCCCTGTGACCAACACGTGGGTGCGAAACAGTTTAATGTACCCAAAAATGGCAAATATGGCTCACTGCGTTTAATTTGACTGAAAGCCCATCCAAGACCTTTGCATGGATTTTAATTTGTTAATTATCACCGATCTCTAAGAGTCCTCTAAGACTGTGTGATGCACCCATACAGTCCATGGATGCAGGTCATTAACCAACCTTCAGTGCTGCTCAGTAACCTAACACTCCTCTCTCTGCCATCAATATGCAGTGGAGGTTTCAGACACTGGGGGGTGGCAGCTCTTTATGTTAATGCCCAACCTCACAGAAATCAGTGTTTACAGCCTGGTACAAAAATCAGTCTTTTTTAATTAACCCCTTCATCACAACTACAGGAGGTTGTCTTAGACTAAATTAGTGGTGTGGCTGCTTTGATTGACGAGCAGCAGGTAGTTTGTGCTTCAGTGTCAGCGAATAAACTTCAAGCATCTGTGTGATGCAGACGTGCGGTCTACAGATGCAGTTTGTTTACAGATAAACTTGCTACATAATAACTTTAGTCGCTTTAGTGACATCAACACTGTGGAGGCTAACATGCTAACACTGAAGCTTCAAAAACCAACAAGTGATGTCAGTGCTGCACCATCTTTTACGTACAGTCTGTGGTGGAAATGAGCAGCCGCTGTTGGCTGAGGGTTCATCGGTGGGGGGTGCAGCGGGCATAATGAAGAGTTATCAGGGTGGAGGTGATCAACCAGATGACACGTGGGTTTGTAGAACACACAGCAGGTGAGAATGTGTAGATGTGTGTTAAAGCAGACAGGATGGGTGTGGAGGAGCACAGTGTGTGTGTGTGTGTGTGTGTGTCTCTGGGCTTCACAGGATAAAGGGGTGCTGTGGGTTTCTTCCAGACGTCTACTTACTGACAGTGGAGTCGGCCGCAGAGCGTTGGCGCTCACGGCCTGCGTGCAGTTGGCCTGCCCGCTGCCAGGAACCTGTCCTGGGACAGGGGGCTGGAGTTGGCCCGGGGCAGGAGCTAGTGCTAAGGGAGTGGGAAGCCCGACGCCGGGACCTGGGACTTGATTTGGACCTGGACAAGGCTGGGAGCCCTGTGGTGCATGGGTGTGGAGGAGGCCCGGGAGGAATAATAGGGACCCCATTGAAGGAGCAAAAGAATTAGGGGAAATTGAAAGAGAAGATGAGGGAAGGAATCAAGGAAAGATGCAGGGTACAAGTGGAAAAAGGTACATAGGTGAAATAAAGTCAGATTAAAGCAACCACAAGAAGGTGGGAAACAGCTAAACTAAACTACAAGTAAACTAAATGGCATTAACTGTTAGCTGTAAACTATGAAGACACAACAATCATTTTTGATTGGCTGCAGAGAAGGGGTTGGGCTTGTTCCTGCAGGTTTCCTCACCTGAGTGAAGATGAGCGTCTCTGAGTTGCGACTGTCCAGGCTGAGCACGAAGCGGATGGACTGGAAGAGTTCCTGGATGCTGCTGCGAAACTGCTCCTCCTCCATGCCACACGTGGCCCGAGAGTACAGGATCCGAGACTGGATGATGAACTTGAACAGATACTCCAGCGCCTGACGTGACATTAATATGAATATTAATCAGACACAAACCCTCAAAATGTTTTACGAGCAGATATAAAAGCACAGGTACAGAGAGAGGTGCTTATTTAGATCTAAATCATGTAAATTATAAGGTTTGTTTGTTTCAGCTTAATTGTAGTTCCTCTTACCTTTAGAGTTGGTTTAATTATTATCTCTGTTTTAAATGAATAGGAGGGTGTTCTGATCTGATATCTCAGTCTTAATCAATACTAACACCGTCTGTAGTGACACTGACTTCCACAGGTTTCCTGAAGATTTCATTTGATTTCAGTGAGATTCGTACGTACATGGTAAATGGACTAGCTCTTATATAGTGCTTTTCTACTCATTCAGAGCACTCAAAGCGCTTATACAGCATGTTTACATTTACCCATGCACACCCATTCATACAAGCACTTCCGTATTAACTAAGCTAAGTGCTTTAATTGTCTAACATCCACACACATTCACACTCCGATGGTTGCGTCGGAGAGCAACTTGGGGTTAAGTATCTTGCACAAGGATACATTGGCACGTAGCCTGGAGTAGCCAGGAATCGAACCGCTGACAGCCACCCCATCATTTACATCATTTCACTAGTAGTTCGAGTCTGCTGTAACGACCTCGGTTTGACTGCAGTCCAGAGAAAAGCTGTTTCACGTGGTTCTGCAGGATTTTGGCCACATTGCTTCTGTTCACTGAGGTTTGCAAACATTCATTTATGCACAGCATTCATTTATGCACAACATTCATTTATGCACAGCAGCTCCCCCCTCTGTATGAGGGGGGAGCTGCTGTGCATTAAGGCCCAACATCTCCACTTTGGTCTCTGGTGGTTCGTTCAGATGCAAACCTGAGTCATGGCTTTCTCTGGGCAGCTCTTCCAAAGAGCCATCATTTTTCTCATTGTGCTGTCATGAACTTTAACCTGCTAACTGAGGCCTGAGCGTGACGTTTGTCTCTGAGTGTTGCATTGAATCTGCTGGGACGTCCCTCCGGGGAACACTGCAGAGTTGTGTTAACACAGCTGACAAACTGCCCAAACCTCTGCTTTCACAGAGGCGCTCACACTGGCTGATGATCAGTGAGGTGCATCTGATGAGCAGCACCGGCTGCTGTTGACCCTCTGGATTCATATGGAAGCAGTAAGAATGGACTCTTACTGCTGAACTAATGATGACAGTGTGTTAATGTGAGGTGTATGTTCACAGCACACACTGATCAATTCTCCACATCAGCCTTTAACTGTGGAGGATCTTAAACAGGCTGCCTTTATTATAATGAGTGATTACTTCAAGTGATTTTATTTCTTTTTTACAAAAATGATCAATTACAGATAAAAAGTTTCCACTCCTGCTGACTTTATGTCTTCACAGTCTCCATTTTGCACTTGGACAGAGCCTCCCAGGATAAACCAGGACAGAGAAGATGAGCAGAAGGTACCTGACAGCGTACATGTGCCGGTCCTTCACGTCACCAAAGGCTGAGAAAGTGCTTCGTTTGTTGAAGAGTGTAACAGACAGAAACAGGCTGAGACTCCGCTTGTAAAAGCTACATGTAAAAAGTGGGTCTGAAACCAGAGACTGCAGCATGTCAACGCTATCCTCAATAATTCACACCGTCCACTTTTACACGACAGTGTGACCCATTTGGGACGGATGCTTGAGTCTGATAAATATTTTAAAGCGCTGTTTGCTAAATGTGGTACGTTCTGTACATCTGCCTGAGACGGCGCATCTATTCTCAGCTCCGCCCACATCACTGATTCTGAATGCATGAATCATCATCATCATCATCATGCAGTCATCTTTTACCTGAGCATGAACGCTCAGCGGGAGGAATTAAAAAGTTCAAAAGTTATCTTTCAAAGGGACTTTATTAGAGTCTTACATCAAACACAGTGAAGATAAATCACTGAATCATGTGTTTGAGTAAAGATTAAAACCTTTACTCTGGGTTTGAGAAACCACACAGAGTCCGTACATCATCGTGCACGTACAGCTGAGCTTCAGCAGGTGATGGTCAGAGCTGTGTAATAACACAATGATGACTCCCTGTGTTGCACACCTGGATGTTTTAGGCCTTAATGTCTTTATGTCTGCTGTAGAAGCAGTTTGTGTTTGAAAAGCTCGCTGCAGATATAAGGTTATTATCTTTAAAGATCATTAAAAATAATGACATTTCATTTTCCTAAATATGAGACAGCAGTAATTGTTGCACTCATACAGGATTAACACGCACACAGTCTCAGGCTTTAACGAGCCCCGTTCAGACGGTCAGCTCTTACCCTCATGGCTTCCTGTATGTGGTCCTGCCGGACCACCTCAGCAGAGCGGTCCATGTACCACTTCAGACAGCGGATCAGCTCTCTGAAACACAATGCAACAACAGCCACACACAGTTGTTCCTCTGCACTGAAGACAGCAGCATTTAGAAAGCAATATGTAAATTTGTGCATGATTTCCTGGCAGGTCAGAAAGAAGCTGTGAACACAATGTTGCCATGTTCTCATCTTTAGCTGCTTCCAGCAGTAACACAGAAACAGGATCAGTCGTGTTTCAGAGGGATTTTCACGGCTTCTAACATCCATCCATAAATGAGAACAATAGTTTAACAGAAATAAGAGCTGCTCCTCTTTGACATGTCGTGGTTTAAAAGCTCAGCTATGGGCTATGACCTGAGATTAAACTGCCTGTATGTGGCCCACCAACTAAAGCGAGTCTGTTTCACCGCCTCGTAGAACAAATTTCTCCTTCTCGTGTGATGAATCTGGATGAGGGCACAGTGAAACGACCCTGCTCAGGCTCTAATTTTCTACACCGCAGGTTTTTCTTGTGTCTTTGAGCCACTCTGTTGAAGTAAATCCAGGAGAAGTCCTGCTGGAGAGGAGGCTTTAAAGAAAAATGCAATCAAACAAAGTGTGACCCACTATGATCTGTGCACAAATATACAATCATACCTCGAGGGTCTGCGTAACCTTCTATTAGGCTGAATGAGAACACGGTGTTTCACTCAGGCTGTCAGTTCATTAGAGACAAACACTCACTTGTAGGCTAATGCTCCAGCAAAGTGCTTCTGGATATACGTGTCCATCACTGGCCTGAAGTGGTAGTATTTACTGTCTCTGAGCAGGTTGATGATGAACACCTGAGAGACAGACAGAGAGCATGATAAATGACAGGGATGCATCAAACCTAAGTATAGAAAATGGGTCAGATTTACATCATTTACATCAAACTACACCCTCTTTAATTCTAAGGTTTCTGAAGGTCTCTGAAGGTCCACCACAGCACTGAGTCAGGCTGAGGTCTGGACTCATCCTTCTGCTGGAGAGGTGCTGCTGTGCTTGGATCAGCTGGAAGACACAGTTTGGTCTGAGCTTCAGCTGTGGGACAGACGGCCGCACATGTGACTCTGGAATACTTTGGTGTACAGAGGAGTTCATGGTCCATCAGTGAGTTCATAGTCCATCAGTGACTGCACGGAGATCCTCCGCCCTCCTCCGCCAGCTGACAGCTGCTCTGAGGTGTTGGTGCTGATGTGCTGAGTGTGGCTTCCTCTAAACGTGCTGCTGTGCATGGTGGACAAACATCTGCACTTTGGTCTGCTTGTTCCAGAGGTCTGGTGGTTTGTTCAGGTGCAGCTTTGCAGACCTGAGCTGTGCTGTGATGTTCTTTCAGAGAGAAGAACAAGCCATATTTGTTCAGTCTCTTTCTAATTGTGCTGTCTTTGTCACTGTGCAGTGATGGGCTTCAGATTGTTTGGTAATGACCTTATAACCCTTCCTAGAACCATGTGCAGATGAAAGCTGCTTCTCTGAGGTCACTGCTGATGTCATTCCTCCTCAGCATTGTGTTAAAACACACCTGAATGCCCAAACTTCTGCTTCTATCCACACTGATGATCAATTAATCAGGCACATTTGATTGGCAGCGGCTGGCTGCTACTAACCCTCTGAATTCTTACAGAACCAGTAAGACTGGACTTAACTTCTCTGCATTTTGGCCTCAGCTGTTGTTAAACCAATGATGACACATGTTTTTCATCTGAGCATGTATTTACCTCATTATAAGACCTGCTAGGATCACATTATGTTTATCATGTCCTGATACATAAAACCATAGAAGTGAAAGAAGGTGTACTTTCTTATTACCACGACTGTAAATATGTGTTGGATGTGATGATGACTCCAGAGAATATTTAATTTTTTCCTCTCAGACACACACAGAGATTAAAAAATGTGAATCTGATTTTCTCTTCTTGGTTTCTGAGAAACTGCAAGTGACTCTGGCCACTTTTCCACCAACTGGGTGCCGGTGCCAGTATTTGAACTGTTCAGCGGTTTATCCACCGCCGAAGCACTCGGTGCTCGGCCGACAAACGGGTTCAATTCCGGCCCCGCAAGCTAGCTGGTCTGGAACCAAGAACACGTGATGAAAGCGGCAGAAGGGCGTGACTCTGCCGTCTCAACATCAAGTTTTTACCATATTACATGTGTTTTACATGAGAAAAATGAAGCGATTTTCACGGCTGTGAATTAGGTTGGGCTCTAAGGCTGAACTTGCTGCTTTGTATCAGTTCATATCACAGATAAAAGGACACAAAGTGCGTACTTGTCGTCTTGCTCTAATCGCTGTCTGTGTTTCCCTC
>JASGAU010408314.1:427-40037 GCA_030220045.1 Australoheros facetus
CACACACACACACACACACACACAAAGCTCGCCTTGCGTTTCACCCAAGGCTAGCTGTGGCCAATTCAATCACTTCAGGGATGGCTGTGGCTCAGGTTGTGGAGCAGACCATCTACTAATCGTAAGGTTGGTGGTTCAATTCCTCGCCATGCCAAAATATTCTTGGGCAAGATGCTGAGCTGATACATACATTGGAGTGTGAATGTTAGATAGAAAACATTTAGGTGTAGAAAGCGCTGTGCGAACATGTGCTGAATAGAGTGCTTAGAGCTATATAAGAACCTGTCCATTTACCAATCAGTCTCAACTGACCGATTATTATTTATTTATATAGCACCAATTCACAACAGTCACCTTGAAGCTATTTTACAGACAAAAATCTGACAAGAAGGTGAAGTAAATGGTAAATGGAGTGGGTCTTATATAACAGTTTTTTTATGTAGTGGAGTAGAAGTAGCTATACTGTAGCAAAGAAAATGAAATGATAATTTAATTAAACAGTAATCAAGGTTCCTTTTCTGTTGAGTAGCTAAATGACTGATTAATTGTTACAGCTGGAGTGAATATCAGCCAGTGGTGTTGGTACATACAAGCACAAAGACTACTGCAGTGCAGCCTCAGCTTCTGTGCTCAGCTGGGTTTTACTGCTGCATTCAAACTAATCTAGACAAAAGTTTCCCTGCATAAAAACAGGCTTTTTAAATGTTAAATTTCTCACTGGATCTCATAGAAATGGGATCAAGTTCTTCCCTGTGGCTCGAGTGACTTTTGGAATCACTGTTACCTAAACGACATGATCAGACATTATTATTTTTATTTCAGTGTCAAATAAAAAACATTTCTTCTATTATTACTTCAAGTTTGTCATATTTATGAAACTACCTGGACTATATAAACTTTGGGATTTTACAGGAATCAAGTGGCAAAGTTCCTTCTCTACACGTTTATTTGTATTTCAGTGCTAAATAAAATAAATTCATTCATAATTAGCTCAAGTAAGCTGTAATAAAATAGCTCATATCTCATTAACATACTCCCTGCCAATGAATCACATTCAGGTTTTCATTTATTAATGACAGTCAGGTACAAAGCAATTAAAAGCGTAAAGGAGCTGCTTCTGAGAGCACGTGTGACATGATCTGAGACAGTGACAGTGATTAAGCTTATCAGGTGATCAGGTGCTTCCGCTGTCAGAGGCTGTAAGCGGCCTTAATGGGTCCCCGGGGTTAGTTTGATCAGCGAGGCTCTTAATCGCTTGGCTTTATCAGTGTGGGAACATTCCCGGCCACTGGGAATGAAACATATTCTTATAGCCCATATTTAGTCCCCAGATACGGTTAATATTATCTTTAGTTAATATCAGGGGATATTAAAACAATAGTGAGGCACGTTGTGGAGAATCTTTAGCCGAATAAATTCAAATAAATAAACAAACAAATAAATAAATAATAATACAACCTTGGAAGTGCATTCAAAGGTCCAAAAATCCGGCTGGCTCGTTTCAGGTTTATCACTTAAAATTCTTCCAGACGGAACTCCCGGAGACGCGGAATGATCCGCGGCGTGTGAACGCGCGTGTTTAGAGGCTCCTCTCAAAACTCACAGCTCTGGCTGCAAGTTCAAATCCACTCCACCCGCTATTACCCTGATATTAGGAAGAGAAGGAGCGCACATGCCTCTTAATACACCACCCAACGCAGAGAGAGGAGGGACTCTTTGGGGATGGGGTGGGGGCGAAGGAGGTGTGAGTGTGACAAAGAGAGGAACGTGGGGATGGAAGAAGCGAGAATGAAGTCTGAACTGGGAGAAGTGGAGGAATGGGAGACCCGAAGCAAAAGCATCCTGACTTTGTGTGTACTGCCTGGTCCTGGTCCCGGTCCGGCCGGTGTCCAGTGCTCAGTCTTAGGATTGCAACACAACCATTTTCTTCATCCTAATAGGGCCGGTTATTCCTCTATCATTAACTTTAATCCCAGGGCCTGGTTGTGCCAGAGGTGCCCACCACCACCGTATCTGCGCACAGTGCTGGAGGGGTCTTATTTGGCACGCATATATCTTTATTTAAGACGCTGCATATGACATGCGTTTCCTGTTCTGATTAATTGGTCAAAGCAACTGACACCATTAAAAATCTGACTCTTTTAGTCACCAGATATTTAACTGGCCTTTGCTGCATGCTCTATTTGGAGGGATGGACACGGACCTCATCCGCAGAAAAAGCCTTATCGCTGCATTCTTTCTGATGGCCAGCAGGAGGCGACTCCTCTAGTTGCAAAAAGAAGTCTGGATGGGTGGATGTCTGAAGGGAAACAGCCCTCGGCTCCCTGGATCCATGCTCTCAGTAAATATTTTCCTCATAAGTTTAGCCTGCAGACACTAGTTTCAAGTCTAACTGAATACAAGTTGATGGTCATTTTGTACATTATGGTCCTCCATCCAGAAGGATGGTGAGGATGAGCAGGATGTGCTGTAGTTACTAGCCTATGAGCCTTTCCACAACTGACTTAAGATTTCTGGTTTCAAAAAGCTAAGATGGCGATGGCCAAAATTCAAAATCAGGATGAGATTTTGAATCCTTGAGCTGAGAATCACAGTGGTTTATGTCCATTTTTAATATGCAAAAGAAGAGAAAGATCAGAACAAGATTGTATAAATCTAATAATCTCTTGTTCATCCCATGAAAAAGAATTTCCACTTAAATGCTGTTGCATTTAAGTGCTCAGCCATGCTTTACAGTACCACAGGAGGCTGAGCAGAATTCAATCACCTGTTGATTCCTACAGTATCAACATCACAGCATTCAAAACTGTTAATTACATTTTAGCTGTCAAGTCAATTTTAAACTAATGATACAACAGAAACCTTGTGGTTTACATGAAATACACACCTTTATTTTCATTGTTTATTTGCACAAATATTAAAATGACAAAGTCATCGATGATGTATACTGTAGTACTAGAAAAGGAAACAGGTCTCAGTGTTTAAAGTCCATTATGATTTAGTTTTATTCAGAATGCTGCTCAGAGTTCCTTGCAAATCAAAGTCTCTTTACTTCACTTAAAATGCATTTCAGATTAGTGCTGTGCTAATGTAAACTTTGCCATGACACATTTTTACTATTCCAAATATGGGTCATCAGTGCAGCTGATCACTATAAGGAACAGTCGCTACACTTGGAGAAGCTTTTCTGTCACCAACATGTCTTTGTTTGCAGTGTTGCATACATCCTTATACTTTTGCAGCAACCTATGACACTAAATGCATTTGTTCACAATAAAAAAATATGATGGCTTTTAATTGAAATCACTGCTGTAGTCTTGTTTATCTGTCTGCATGGGGCAGCGGTGGAGCATCAGAAGTCCTCAAAAAGGTCCTCCACTGCAGAACCTGCAGCAGAACCTGCAGAGTGCTGAGGAGTCTGCAGCTTACTGGATCCTGCAGGAGATTCATTCCTGTGAACCCCACACCCACACACACACACACACACACACACACACACACACACACAGGTCAGTGGGCTAATGAGGCTGGTTTACAGGAGTTTTCCTGTTGAGACGGGAAGTGGCCCATGAGACACAAGACAAGAACCACATGGGCAGTGTGTGTGTGTGTGTGTGTAAAACTGTGGCCCAGGAACTCCCCCACTTTAAGTGGTCTACATCAAAGCCATCACTACCTCAGTGTGTTTTTGTGTGTTTCCATGTTCATGTTCACCAGTTTCAGGTCTGCTGAATTGTTTCTGCCTTCATGCTGAAAGTCTTTTTTTTTTTACATGAAATACACTTTTAACTGGTTAATTCATCAAACTCTATGCCTGCGTATTTTTTCTCTTTGTGGGTGTTTTGTGTCTGTTTTGTGTCTGAACATTAACAGTTTCAGACCACCTGAACCTCGGTGGCACAGGTCAACTTCATCTGACGTCATTAATTATGTCATTACTAATCCTACTGTTACATAGTGCTGGACAGTCCTGAGAAAAAAAATACACGAGACCAGCATAAATACATGCTCGTTTTGTAATTCTTCACCGTGTGACTGAAACCACTTTGGTGAACCTTTTAGAAACCATGGTGACACCATGTGATGTTTAAGTGTGGAGATGAGAGAGGATGAAAAGGGAATCAAGCAAGCTCAGTGGGAAGCAGAGAAAAGGCAGGCAGGGGATCGAGGGAGAGAAGCTGATCAAACACAAATGTAGGCCAACTGGTCACTAGTGCTTTATCCTAAGAGGCTCCACATTTCTTTGCATGCATTAGCTTAGCATGGAGGCTGAAACAGGGGCAGGAGTGAGGGAAGGGTGGAGGCAGACTGCCATTAATGAACACTTTATATCTGAGTGGTTAACTCTGGAACAGTCATACACATATGACCCACCTATGAAGTACCTGAGCAGCATTCCCACCTGGAACCTTTATTTACAGCCCTTTTTGTTCAGCCCTTTGAGTTCTGCAGCCAAGGCAAATAGTCAGCTGATAAACCAACAAATGAAACCTGATTTATAATGTGATTTCTGCATGTAGCAATGAAAAACTTTTACAACCCTAACCACACAAATTCACAGCATCTCTTCAAGTGCATAAATGCTTACAAGGCCTACACTCTGTCATCAGTCCATCGGTTGCAGGATGTCTTCCTCAGTTTTGTGCTGTCATGCAGAACAAAAATGAAATGACCTTTTCTTCAGTCGCAAGTTTAAAAACAAATAACAGTGGTCACAAAATGCTGGAGAAAATGCTAGAGTATCCAATCAGTGCCCACGGTTAAATGCTGCTAGCTCGACCTGAACCTAAGCTGTACCCTCCTGGGCCCAAGAGTGCTCATGCTGACTTTACAGCTATTGCATGTTTCAGGTGTCAAAGTACCTCCATGTCAGTGGTTTACCTCCACTCAAAATATATCCAGTAAAATAAAGCAAAAAAAAAAAAAACATAAAATGGGTACAATAGTAGGTGTTCGGGTTTATTTTTCAGTGTAAGGATTGGTGATTATTAGCAGTGTAACAGTGCTGGAGGAAAGCTGTGGTAACACAGAGGTGTTAGAAAGTAGAGGAGAAGGAAGGTGGGAGACAGACAGAGACAGTGAAGTTTAATTTCTTCTTCCAGCATGAAGAGAAAGTACTGTACACCGCTCAAAAAAATTAAAGGAACACTTTTTGATCAGAGTATAGCATCAAGTTTTTGGTGTTAATGAAATGAACAACAGGTGCACTAGAGGGACGACAATGAGACACCCCCCAAAACAGGTGGAGGACACTTAGATTTTTCCCTCCTCATCTTTTCTGACTGTTTTTCACTAGTTCTGCATTTAACTAGGGTCAGTGTCACTGCTGGTAGCATGAGGCCATACCTGGACCCTACAGAGGCTGCACGGGTAGTCCAACTCCTCCAGGATGGCACATCAATACGTGCCATTGGCAGAAGGTTTGCTGTGTGTCAGCACAGGCTCAGAGCATGGAGGAGATTCCAGGAGACAGGCAGTTACTCTAGGAGAGCTGGACAGGACCGTAGGGAGCTACAAAATGACCTCCAGCAGCCACTGGTGTGAATGTCTCTGACCAAACAATCAGAAACAGACTTCATGAGGGTGGTCTGAGGGCCCGATGTCCTCTAGTGGGCCCTAAGCTCACTGCCTGGCACCATGCAGCCTGATTGGCATTTACCATAGAATACCAGAACTGGCAGGTCCACCACTGGTGCCCTGTCTTTTTCACAGATGAGAGCAGGTTCACCCTGAGCACATGTGACAGACCTGAAAGGGTCTGGAGAAGCCGTGGAGAACGTTATGCTGCCTGTAACATTGTTACGCATGACCGGTTTGTTGGTGGGTCAGTGATGGTCTGGGGAGGCATATCCATGGAAGGACACACAGACCTCTACAGGCTAGGCAACAGCACCCTGACTGCCATCAGGTATCAGGATGAAATCCTTGGACGAATTGAAATTTTGACAAAATGAACCAGCCTGCCATTTAATGTTTTCACTTTGATTTTCAGGGTATCTTTGAATTCAGCCTCTGTAGGCTGTTAATTTTCTTTCTGTTAAACTATGCAGAATCCTTTCATTCCTAACACATTACCCAGCCCATATCAGTACAGATATCCAGAATAATTTTTTCCCCACTAAGATTTGATGTGGATGGATGGATGGATGGATGGATGGATGGATGGATGGATGGATGGATGGATGGATGGATGGATGGAGCGTGGTGTTCCCTTCTTAAACGGGACAGTTTTTCTAGACCTGAAGAGTTACAAGCTCAACATCCAGGTTACCGGCGACACGGAGTATTATGGGCAGGGTTGGTGTTTATATAATTACATATTTTTTTATTTTGAGCAGTTTGAAACTCACAGATGGAAAAACTTTTAACTGCAAAGTTTTTTCCTTGCTTGCAACACACACTCATGACATGTCCAATAAAAGTATATTCATGTAATATATTTAACAGCTAAATTAGACTGTGCTTGAGGGATAAAGACTGTAGAAACTCTGTACTGACACCAGTATAAATCTAAATGAAAACACACGAGACCCTCGCAGTACCACGTCTTGTAATAATTATCTGTGATGCTTGAAGCGATGTTTGATTGTTTACAGAACCGGTCCATGTGTGATGGAGAGGAAGGATTTCGCTCTTTCTTTTGGTTTCTTTTCATAGGAAACAGTCCTTTGAGCCCACAAACACTTATATCCTAACCACATGTTAAAAGATCAGGAGAAGCAGCTGAGCAGTCAACTCAAAGCCTCTCTGATTTTCAGAGGAACCGATAAAGTCGTCTTTGTTTCTTTAAACAAAGAGTTCATCGTTCTGGGATAAAAATACATCTAATAGTAAAGTACAGACCAGGATTTGGGAAACTGACAGCTTAGTGTAGGAAAGCATAGTGCCTGAAAAGAAGGCTACAACCTCTAAGTCTCCAGTACTGTGCTTTATATTTTGTTTCCAAGGAGCCAGACTTTCTTGTAATTTTTTCAAGTGATCTTGAGCAACAGCTCTCCAGGCTTTTCTCTGAACATCGGCTGATTTTCACTCATTCTCAGTGCAGCCCTGGTACCTGACTATTTTCAGGGGAATGCTTTCTTCGTTAAGCTGACCTATGAATCATTCAAGCATAAAACAACTCCTAACTCAAGGGATGAGCCAGTGTTGCATCTACACGTGACAGAAACTCAGCAAAGATCCCGTTTTAAATTGTATCTTAGGCACTTTGTTACTGGCAGCCTGTCACGAAACTAAATAACTTGTTTCCATTTCTTTAGCTGAATCTATGGAAAGTGCTGACAGGCAGCATCACAACGAGATGATTCCCAAAGAGCTATCAACTGAAAACCTGCCTTTTCTCTTCATGGTGTGCAGTGTGTCCTTAAAAGAAATTGAGGGAAGTGGAGAAGTGGAGGACAAAAGAAGAAGCGGCAGTTATCCACTGATCTCTTCTTTGTGCTACTGGGTTCACAGTGAGGTCAAGTGGCACTTCTTATAAAAAAGTAATTTTTTACTGTTTTAAACTGCTTACGTGGCTCTCTTTTGGCTCTTTCTCCCTGGTAACTTTTCCTCCTCCTGGTCTCCATCTTCTCTGTGGAGGTAACAGTGCTCAACAGGCACTGCCAGGGTAAGGGCCTCTTTTCTGCTGGTGTTTGCCAGCTTAGAGGGGGGGGGGGAGCGGCTTCAGCAGCTATCGGACCACTGCAGCTATCAAACACCCAGACAGCTACAACTGCACATCAGATCACTGCTGCTTCTTGTTAGGGAAGTCAGAGCTGGTAATGGCCACCACTACCAAATCCTGACAGCAGCTGGAGATGGATGGCAGCACTTATCTGCATGTGGCACGGCTTACAGTCGCTGGCACTCGGAGAGGTTTGGATACAGTATATTCAGCTCAGTGGGAGGGGATTGGAGGCTTGCTACAGAAACAATGTCAGATTGAGACATGCTTTTTAGAACAGTTTCTAAACAGATACCTCCAAAAGAAGCTGGCAAATGGAAGATATGGGAACAAGAGCAATGGCATTGTGAGGTTTTGGATGTGCAGCAATGGGGCTTTCAGAGTGTGTGATGGTCTGACTTTGAGGGTGGACACAGGGACTATAGAAACAGCATGCAGGAGAATAGAAGAGAGTTGCATAATTGTTTCTTTGGCTCCCCAGTTCATATGCTAGACCTCCCTTTGCAATCCACCACCCCCACCCCAGCAGCCCCAGTCCAAACTGTGTTCCAACCAGACAATAATGGCATTCAAAAGACATTAAACGGGTTGGTTAAAATTAGTTATGAAAAAAATTATTGTCACTTATGTCAAAATAACTGTTTTTTTATTACTCTGAACCCACATATCTGAATCCTCATCCAAATTCTGAGTCACAAACACATTCTGCAAAATCTGCCCACTGCATAGACTGTATATAAAAGAAGGATGTAAACACAGTAACATTACCAATTGCATTTCAAAGCATCAACATTAGCACTTTGGCTGACCCTTGTGTTTTTGTTTTGGAGCAAGAAGAGGTGAGCTTGGCATTCATCTCCAGAAGAAAGCTGTAAAATGTGATACTGCCCCGAAGGTGGACAGATGGGCTGTTTCTCTGGACATGAAGGAGAACTGAAAATGGAAGCTGCTGCTGCAGGAGCCCAGAAAACAGATCTACTGCTACTTAAATGCTTAAAAGCATTTGGTGACTAATGCCATCTCTGGCATTACATGGAGTAAATGCATTCCCTGTACATAAAAGCTGGAAGTGGCTTCCATGCAAAGAGTGCCTTAAAAACTAAAAGCATTCTTTCTAATTATTTTTAAACAGGCATGCTGCTCATAGACTTTTATCAGTGTTTGTTTAAACACTTTGATTCCTTCGCATATTTACACCCGTGACTGTGTTGCATTAATCACTTGTTTGCAGCTGCAAATGCTTCACACAGTGCTCAGCAGCGGCTTCATCCAACTGGGTGAACAATATAATGCCGCTACATGCTGGTTTTAATTACCTAACATAAAGATGTTTCCCTGAATGTTTGATGCTTCCTATTAAAGTAACGAGCAAGGGGTGAGATGAGGAAGAGATGTTGGATATGAAGGAAAGGGGAAGATGAAACATGGAGAAGCTCCAGATCAAGCTTTCTGTTTTCTCCTGTTTGTTCCACAGAAAAAGGAGGGAGGTGTCTTTGACAGGTGACAATCAAATTCATTTAAGCAGACTGTGTGTTACTTCAGCTGTGGTTGTCCCTCCCTGACACACAGGGGAACACATTTAAACAGAACTGCATGAACTGTTTGAAGCTTTAGAGGCAGTAAAGACACTATAAAGCCAGAGGAGCTACTGAGCATACACTGTCAAAACTAAGAGCAGCAGCATAGCCCACAGCCAGTGACACCGATGTGAAGGAGGCAGCGCGGAGACACTCGTACCTCTTTCTCTGCAGCGTCTCTGGGTTTGGTCGTTTTACCGCAGCTTCTGGGGCCCCACGGTTACGAACGCGTCGCTTGCGAGAGGGGGCCACGTCTGTGAGGTCACTCAAGCTGTCATCCAGTGGGCCTGGAGTCAGTGATTCTGAGGAGAGCATGGGTCAGGAAATAACAGCAGTCACTTAAAATGAGACTAGCTGCATAAATATATTCTAATGTTGGCATTCATCTTACAATAGGAAGGCAGGGAAGGATTAAATAAATGAAACTAAAGAGTACAATAGAATACAATAGAACTTTACTGCTCATTTGCAGGAAATCGCATTTTTACAGCAGCAGTATCAGCTAACACTAATACTACAGTACTATCAGAAACACAATATAAATGTTATATAAATATTATATACAGTGGTGAATTAAAATGAGTGGTTAGCATTGCTCATTAAAAAGTCTGACTGCTGCAGGCAGGAAGTTCTTCCTGCTGCGTTCCCTCCTGATGGTGTCAGTCTGTGACTGCAGGTGCTTTCCTGAAGGTCGTGCAGTGGGTGTGAGCTACTGTTGTGAACACTGTTTGGTTTCCTCAGCATTCTCCCCCCACCCACCTGCTGAACCGTCCAGTTCAGCCCCGTCCCCCCAGCACACCACAGATTTGAACCTTCTCAGGAAGTACAAGCTGCTTTGCCCCTTCTTGTACACTGGACCAGTCCAGCTTGTCATCCAGCTGTACGCCCAGGTACCTGTAGCAGCCTCCACCTCCGTGCCTTGATTGGTGACTGGAGCCGGTATGGGTCTCTTCCTCCTAAAGTCATTCACCATCTCCTTGGTTTACGTACATTTAGGTGAAGACAGTTGTGGTTGCACCAGTCCATAAAGTCCCTAATCATGCCCCGTGTTCCTCTTCCTGTCCTTCACTGATACAACTCATGATGGCTGAGTCATCAGAGAGTTTCTGAAGAAATCGGGCATTGACGTTGTACTGGAAGTCAGATATATATATTGTGAAGAGGAAGGGGGACAGGATGGTCCCTTGAGGAACCTTGTGCAGAACAACTTATTTTTTCTACTACTTTCCACTCGATTGGCCCACTGAAAGGTTCCCACATGTGTATTTACCTGACCTTAAATGGGATCTCCAACTAATCTAATGTTTAAGAAACACATTTTCAATCTTAGCATCAGTTTCTACACTACACAAACAGACCCATGCACACACACAGCAACACTACAAATTTCCCTGGATTCACTTTGCCCCTTCCTCCCCCTCCCTCTATCTGCGAGCCATCTGAGTCACTGCCGTGGCAACAGAAAAAACACAAATCCTGCAAGTTTTGCCTCATGACGGAGGGGAAAGCCCAGCGGGGACAACAGCCTCCAAAAAGTGTTGAAGTATCAAAAGAAACCTAATCTGGCTGTAGACCATTGTAAAGTGGAAAAATCATAGACGTAAACAGCTCAGAGGAAGGCGAAACTCCCCTAAAAACCTTTCACAGCTCCATTATTGCTAACTTATGTTCAGCACTTACACTCCATATTTTCTGCTGATGGCACATTTATCACACCCATGCCATCTGGGAGTTAAAGTCTCGAGGCTGATGAAGGGCAATGTCAACGTTAAAAGCTGCTTACATTTAAATGTGTTTGTGGAAGTCAGTTCGCAGAGGCACACTACTATAACTCCTAAGTGAGGTCATGGTTAGTTTCTGGGTAGGAAACACACAAAGTCTCACTGACAGTCCAAACACACTCAGCTCCCATGACAACAGCTCCCAGAGTCATATCCAAAAAGTTCTGATGTTAAAATGCTCACTGCTCTGCTGACTTTACAGTAATAAATGTGTTGTTACAGCTCTGCTCTCAGAGACACGCGTCACACACGTCTCAGCAGGTGTTTTCCATCAAGGCAGAGCACCTGTACCAGCACTTCTCTACCTGATGAAGTCAAGAAATATTAAGTATCCCTAAGAAAAAAAATAATGACGCACTTAATGTTTAAGATCTGCGACAATCATTTTCAGAAACTGTTATGTTAGGGATATAATTCTGATTCAGGAACAACACGGAAAGTTCCATAGAAGTAAGACTCGGATTAAGAGGGACATGATATACCTTTATGTATTTTACATTTAAGTATATATGAAGTGATATATCATCCCATTTCTGTGCAAGATCTAAAAGTAGATAAAGAGAAAGCAGTAAAATAAGTGAAATGAAAAATGGTCTGAGATTACTTTCTACTGAGGAGAAAAGGTACGCAAACTTCTAGCATATGCAGTAAATTAATCACTGGAATGATCCAGTACAAATGGGCACCTTGTTTTAATTCAAAGAAATTATGCAAAGAACCGTGTTACCCTCCACACGAGATGTCAAGAGTGAGAATAAAACTTTGGAAGGTCACAAAGGAAGGCGCTAAAGGCCTGTCTGGTGTTCTGGTGCTACAAGGTGAAAGCACCGCTCCCTATAAAGAACACTGCTGCTCATCTAAAGTTGGCTACAGATCACATGGACGAGCCTGAACAATATTCTGGATGGATGTGACCAAAATAGCATGTTTATTAATAACAACTGAGTCTGAGTCTCAGAAGAAGTTGGTCATGGCAAAAAGAACACAATCCCTTCCTCACAGGAATGGCAGAAGGACACACACCAACATCCCAGAGTGGGAACGAATTCCTCTAAGCTCACTCCACCAAAACAGCTCTTCTTAGAGTCTCCAGTGACATTTCGATGCAGTGATGCAGGAGAATGTTCTGCTCTGCTGATGGTGGACTTCACCTCTGCCTTTGATACTGCAGACCATTACATTATGCTCCACAGACTGTGATACTGGGAGGCTGTTTCAGGGTCTACCTTGGAGTAGTTTTCTTCATATCCATCTAAACAATCTTCTTCTGTGGCTGCTTCTAGGTCCTCTTCCACTTTTCTTGCCTATGGTGTGCCACAAGGTTTTTACTGTTTCTGCCATATCTGCTCCATCTTCAGCACATCTTTAACCCTTTTAAGGATAAGCTTTCACTCTTGATTTTATCACTTAAAAACATTGCCAAGTTCACTTCCACTGAATCACACTCTGAATTGGAAATTATTTATGTCTTTATTTCATTGCGTTTGGATTATTGTAAATCACTGTTCACTTGTGTAAGCAAAACGTCTGCAGGTTGTTGTAAAGCTGCAAAGCTTCTGACTAAGTCTTCTAAGTTATTCACATCACACCATTGCTAACTTTTAGAGCTCTGCATGGACAAGCAGCAGTGTAAATCAACAGGTTTCTGAGGTCATGTGATCAGAGCCTACTGGCTGTGCATGGTGCAAAGCTGCGAACCGAAGGAGACAGAGCTCAGGTAACAGTGGCCCCCAGACTCTGGAACTCTCTCGCTCAGTTGAGAACTGTGGACTTGGTGATATTTTTAAAAAAAACAGCTAAAAACTCAACAAAAACTCATCCAGTTTGCTTTGGGGTAACTTTTTGTTTTAATCTTCTAAAACAATTTCATTGTAATTTTTTCCGCTGTCACAGGGCTTACCCCGAGATGGCAAACTGGAGGCTGGAGTCGACTGTATCTCCTCTGGGTCCTCATCAGTACTTCCTCCATATTCATCCTCCTCAACACCACCATGCTGACCTGCTGGCTGCTCTGACTTTACTGAGTCTCTCTTTCTCTGCTCAGTGGAACTCCTACAACAGAAAACACACATTATATGATTCAGTCAGACTGCTTAATGCTCACATAACTTTTACAACAGAGGAATCACAGGAAACAAACCCTTGATGTGTTTACTGATCAACAGTACATACAGTGGTATGCAAAAGTTTGGGCACCCCTTTATAAATCATTGGTTGTTCAGATCAGCAGTTTCAGTTAAATATATCATATAGCAAACAAACACAGTGATATTTGAGAAGTGAAATGAAGTTTATAGGATTTACAGAAAGTGTGCAATAATTATTTAAACAAAATTAGGCAGGTGCATAAGTTTGGGCACCCTTGTCGTTTTATTGATTTGAATTCCTTTAGCACTAATTATTGGAACACAAAATTTGTTTTGTAAGCTCACTGACCCTTGACCTACATACTCAGGTGAATCCAATTATGAGAAAGGGTTAAGGTGGCCAATTGCAAGTGTTTCTCCTCTCTGCATCTTCTCTGAAGAGTGGCATCATGGGAGCCTCAAAACAACTCTCAGATGAGCTGAAAACAAAGACTGTTCAGCATCATGGTTTAGGTGAAGGATCCAAAAAGCTCTCTCAGAGATTTCAGCTGTCAGTTTCCACTGTGAGGAACATGGTGAGGAAATGGAAGACCACAGGCACAGTTCTAGTTGAGGCCCGAATTGGCAGGCCAAGAAAACTCTCAGATAGGCAGAGGGGAAGGATGGTGAGAACAGTCATAGTCAACCCACAGAGCAGCTGCACAGACCTACAACATCATCTTGCTGCAGATGGTGTCACTGTGCATCGTTCAACTATTCAGCGCACTTTGCACAAGGAGAGGCTGTATGGGAGAGTAATGCAGAAGAAGCCTTTTCTGTGCACACGCACCACAAACAGAGTCGCTAAAGCACATTTGGACAAGCCAGCTTCATTTTGTAATAAGGTGCTGTGGACTGATGAAACTAAAACTGAGTTATTTGGACATAACAAGGGGTGGTATGCATGGCAGAAAAAGAACACAGCATTCCAAGACAAACACTTGGTACCCACAGTAAAATTTGGTGGTGGTCCCATCATGCTGTGGGGCTGTGGGGCCAGTGCAGGTACTGGGAATCTTGTTAAAGTTGAGGGTCACATGGATTCCAGTCAATACCAGCAGATTCTTGAGAACAATGTTCAAGAATCAGCGACAGAGTTGAAGTTGTGCCGGGGCTGGATACTTCAACAAGACAACGACCCGAAACACTGCTCAGAATCTACTGAGGCATTCATGCAGAGGAACAAGTACAACGTTCTGGAACGGCCATCTCAGTCACCAGACCTGAATATTATTGAAAATCTGTGGTGGGATTTGAAGCGGGCTGTCCATGCTCGGAAACCATCAAACCTGACTGAACTGGAGATGTTTTGGAAAGAAGAATGGTCCAAAATACCTTCAACCAGAATCCAGACATTTGAAAACTCTTCAGTGTCTTCACACTCTGCGGAGCTACTGTAAAACCATGACGTGATGTGGTATAAGCAGCGCACCTCATTTCCTGCAGGCTTGTGACCTCCTGCTGCAGACTGCGAATCTTTGCTTTCTTCTCATTCAGAACCAGGACGAACCGAGAGTAAAGCTCTGCTTCCAGGGCCTCCTTACCACCAACGTAACGCTTCAGCCTTGAAAGCACAGAAATACACAAGTTAAACATACTTCAATAAACTTGCACACGTACTGACCATGCAACACCACTGCAGTTCAGTGATGCAGAGGTTGAGTCTTTTGCATGTAAATTGTTTGCCCAAAGTTCATGACACAGAGAGTCACTAGTATGCACAGCAAACACTGCGGCTTAAGTACCTGAAACTATGCACTGACAGTCCATGACCACAGAGTTACCATATAACACATCTGTATCATGCCCACCTGGCTAGTTTGACATGCTATCAAAAAAGAAAAAGAAAAAGGAAACACGGGTTCCTTGCAGTTTGCCACTTTTGCAGAAACGTGTGCAGGATTTTCTGCATGTTCTGTGTCTGAGTCAGATTTTGCAAAGTATGAAGGTTTCTGAATGTGGATGCAGCTTCAGCCATCATAGGTGATAATAGTTAGGGTTGTCACTGATGACTCAGACCTCAGAGAGTTATCAGAGGTTTAAAAGAGATACTGCAGCAATAAATCAGATGACAAAAGTGCATTTTTTTGAAGCTTAAAGTACTTAAAACTATTTTACTATACCCTCCAAAAGGGCAATGTTCATATAAACATGGCCAAAATTTCAAATAGTGAAGTCAGGGTATGTAAATGTCACACTTCAGATGGCTTTAAACAGTCAGAGTTTTTATAGGCTTGGATCTGCCTGATGTTAGTAGAGCAAATATCCCATTTATGACCATCTCAAATGCACCAAGCTGCACTTAGCTGAAGTTCAAACCCTTTGTGTACGAGGGACAGCCAATATGAAGAAAGTTGCTTTAAAGGGAATTCATGCAGCATATAATTTAATATTATAGGGAAATTGTTCACAAATTTGATTTATATAGCACAGTTAAAACTTTAAATACCTCATCCTAAAACACACAGAACATTTCCACGGTAAACAAATTAAAGAAAGTACATACTGCACTCTTGTACAAGGGTATATACTTCATAATGTCTATATATTTACTGTATATAATCTATAACAATAAGCCTGACATAATGCACACTTAAAAGGTATTCAAAGCATATTATACTCATGTGTATGTGTCGTATTAGATGATTATGTCCCTTTGTAGTTCTGTCTTTGTGTTGGATCACGTGTCAAAAAGTGAATTTTTCAATTTATTTTTCATTTCTGGAAAGTGGATGAAGTGACAGCGAGTGTGTGAGGATTGTGTTGGTGTGGCCAAAAAACATTTTCTATTTGCTCTCTGCCTGCTCAAGATGATACACTGGCACGCACAACAGTTTGTGTTGCTTCCTCTGAATGTTGTCCATGAGATGCCTCAGGATGCTGGAGTAGCATTTCAGGTCTCATGTAAAGGACAAATTAATGGTGCTTGTGAATACCCAGATGGGCTGCCTTCAGGGTTTGCAACTCTTCACAGAAACCTGCTGAAAACTGCTGGTTATAGCAGAAGACACAGCTGTCATCACCGGCAATGAAATCTGGGTCAGTTTGAAACTGATTTTTATGTGTTTATGTTCGGCAAACGTGTAAGCCACTACACTATGTGTGTGTGTGTGTGTGTATGTATGGATTTAACTAGGTTTGTGCGTGTTTACTCTGCAGTGATGTGTTGCTGTTCTCCTCTCAGTCTCTGGTTCTCCTCCTTTAGTCTCTGGTTGTGGTGCTGCAGGTTAATTCCCCTCTGCAGGCTGTGAGTCAGTAAATTTCTCACTGCCTCTGCTGGATCCGGGACGACCTTCAGGACAATAGAGCCCAACCTGAACTGGAAGAATAGAGTGAAAACAAAAGAAACTGCCCTTATTCACAAGCTCTTTTAAAGGTAGTTACAGCACGTCTTTGTGCCCTAAATATAGCTTCTTTAGGGCTGCAACTACCAAGCAGTGGTGATGTGGTGTGTGCCAATAGATGTTTCACATACACACTGAAAAATACCTGAAATAACTGACACATATTGTGATAATATTGTTACCATCTTTGAGCTATGATAATCACTTAGTAACAATATCACAACACAACATCCACACTACCAACTATTTTCATTACTGATTAATCTGTTGACTAATTTTTGATTAGATATTTATGAAAAACAATGATGTCTTTAAATATATAGGAGCCCTTTATTTTGAGAAACGTGAAGCTAGCAACACCGGCAACCATACTCGAGTGTGAAAATGCTTCATAGTATTAAAAAGCATGTTTTAAAAAACAGTTTTATTCTTTATGGACAGGTTCCCCCTTGTGGCCGTCAGCAGAGAGCTAGCAGCTACAGCTGACTTTGTCAGTACAACCGTCAATCAACGCAGCCACGCCCCAACTTTAAGCATCAGAAAGCCAATTCTGGTGAGATAGAAAAACACCTTTCCCTTCATACAGTTGATATGAAGGGAGAATTACTAACAAGCTACAAACATTATTTTCCTCTCTGAAGTAGGACATGTTTACATGAGTCAATGTGGATTTACTCACTTTTGGAGGCAGTGTCAAGAGACCATTAGAGAAAATGAATTCAGTAGAAATTGCACTAACAGAGATTTTTCCCCTCTCATGTATCTGTTTCTTCTCAGTGTCTAATCTTTGCCAGCTATTACTTCACCAACTCTTAGAAAAGTCAAGTAAATAACCTCTGACTGAAATACTACATACTGAAATGGAAATAGCTCTCCAAAAACCTCCAGTCTTTGGCTCATTGTATGCACTGAGTTGGTATCACGCTCTTAGCCGTCATATCTGTAACTGTTATCTGGAGGTTGTGGGTGGGGGTGGGTGGTAAAGCTGCTGGTCAAACTGGATGTTGTTGACTTCTTTTAGGCACCAGCAGTTTGGTTGGACAGAAAATGCTGTGAGCAATGGGTTTCCCACGTCGTCATAGAGACGCTACTGTTTTGAATGGTGCCTCTGACTCACTGATTCACTTTCATTAGCAGCCAGACACTTTAATTTAGGAAGACACCTCCACAAGCAGCTCCACCTACTCTAGATTTACAACCAAGGTGGATGAATGTTTTATTTGTCCTTTATTCCCCCTCTTTTTTGGAACCTAATCGATATTCACCTTAACAATAATTTATATTAGGCACATTTTCTAGGATGTCAAAACAAACACATACGCACTCAGCAACTAGATTTCATGTTTACATTAAAAAAAAAAAACTGTTCATTTAATCTGGGGTTTTCCTCAAAATTATTCATGCTTATGCCACCCCATAAAAATGTTAGAGCTGCTTTTTGGGTAGACAGGTCTAAAAACTACAAGGCCTATGGCACTTCTGCAAAATATTAGTGAGATCTGGACCCCACTTTCTATGGACGAGTCAGTCAGAGGTGTGACTCAGTCAAAGCTGACCTGATCTCAGATTGTGTTATAAGTTTCCTGCACACCATAGCTTTGCTTAAATGGACACCTTGAGTTTCAGAGACAACTTACTGTGTACAAGATTACGGGCATGTGTACATTATTGCTGACTAAAAGTTATCTTGTTATTAGTGCTGCAGCCTCACTACATAAAAAAAACTGAAAGCAACATATCAGAGAGGTCTGACTCCCTGATACAATTGACAAATGTCCACATTCTACACAATTTACCACAGAGACTTCAGTACACCATTAGTATTTATTTATACAGCACCAAATCACAACCAGAAGTTGCCTCAAGGTGCTTTATATTATAAGGCAAAGACTACAATAATACAGAAAAAAGAAAAAAAGACAATATTTTTAGGTTGCCTGAGATAGAGCTGTGCTTGTTTTATTATTAGCCATAGCCACTAGTCACTACCTTTATGATAAAGTAGCTATCAGGTAATTGCTAATAGTTAAGCGGCTAATATTAAGGTATGCCAGCCAAGTTTACATTCGTAATCATTTAAAACTTAAATGTTGTTGAAACAAGAGCTTTACTGAGCTCTCAAAATTCTTCCAAAACTGTTTATATAAATATTGCAAATATCTAATCCAATAGTAATTTTTAGTACCAATTAATATCTGAGAATCACATTTTTTGACAACTCCAACCAATTACTGATTGTACAAATTTACTTTTTAGAAAGTGGACATTTCTGTATTGTAAATCCTTTCTTCATTTTTCGGAAATGTTCTAATAATCTGAGATAATACTTTTAGTTATTTTCATCAGCTATGAGCCAGAATCATCAAAACAAAAAAGGCTTGAAAGATCTCACCTGCAAGTCTTGAGCCACACCTCATTTCTTTATGTTGTTTTAGGAAAATGGGAAATAGGTGCAACACTTTACTGAAGCATGTGCAAATATACAAGAAAATACAGGTAAAAACAGTTTGTAAAAATTCTAACAAGCTTAAAATTCAGTATTTGATATAACCACCTTTATTCTTCAAGCAAGAGTTCCTGAAATGCCTTTAAGCAGTCTTCGGGAAAAGTTCTCCAGGATTCTCGAAGGACATTCAAAACTTATCTTTGGATGTCGGCTGCCTTTTGTTCTGTTTTCTGTCCACCTTCGGATCTCGTCACTACTTTATCCAGATGATGTGGTTTTGTTGGCTTCATTGAGCAATTACTTCCAGCTCGCACTGTGGTGGTTTGTGGGTGGAGTGCTCAGGAGGTAGAGCAGGTCACCTACTAATTGGAAGGTTGGTGGTTCAATACCTGGCTGCTCCAGTCTGCATCCTTGGGCAAGATACTGAACCCTGAGTTGCTCTCCAATGGTATTTATTTGGATATAGATAGAAAGCACTTGTGTGAATGAGGATGTTGTATGAAGTTCTTTGAGTGCTCAAGTAGAGCAGCGATGGTCAGGTACGAGGAATGAGTGAAAAAGCAGCCAATGTCCACAGAAAAACCTTCAGCGAGCCCAGAGAATTATTGCTCAAGACCACTTTAACAAAAAATTTTATTACGAAAGAAAATTAACTTTTTCCTGCTATTCTACTTTTTTGAGATATACTAGTATAATCTATGGTTGCAGGGTGCTAACCACGCTTGCTAGCAGAAACTGATAACGCCATCCAAAAAATCCAATATGGCACCTGTCAAAATTCAGGCTGCAAAAGGGAACTTGAGAAACTAATGTTTGATGTCAGGGTGGCTAAGTCCATTTTATTAACATGCCTGCCCCAAAGGTCCTATGTGTGTGTCAAGTTGTGTTGTGGGGCTAAGTCCATTTTAAATAGAAGGGTTTTAACCGGCACCTATGTTTTTAAAAAAAACACACCCAGTTTGTTACCAATATTGGCTAATATATCATTTATTCTGTGGAATCTATGACAGAAAACATTTGTCACACATAACAAATGTGAACAGAAAATGTCTGCAAAGAGACATTTTTTTTTAAGAATTACCGTTTGAACTTTTCTGTAGCCAGAAGAGTTACAGTGAGCATGCTCAGGTCTGGTACGCCAACCACCAAATGGAACACCTGTATCTGAATGTAAAAGTCTCCTTTCTGGGCTCTGCTGGCATTCAGCAGAGCTGGACGGGAGCAGAAATTAGAGAGACGTTACACTGAAGCCTTTCATTATGACTCATAAGCTTGCAGCAGATGAATTTTTTTTTTTTTTTATCTCTTTTTCTGTATTGAGGAAGAGAAGCCTTCGTCACCTCTAATGACACGCCACTGTAAAGTGTAGCCAGAAGAGTTACAGTAAAGTGACAGTTGTTAACTTTTGTTTTTTTAAACCGCAGCACAGAATCATTTCCCGTTTGCTGTTCTGGACGCACACAAGATTTCCATTTTGTCACAACTGTGATGACAACATCTACGTGTATTCACAGACGTAACCTTTAAACAAGGTCCATTGCCAAATACGATCATCCCTCCTCTTCACACACGAAACACCAGCAGTGCAAATATATTAAAGGTCACACATTTTTTTGCTTTCTAAACCACAAAAAAGAAAAGAAAAAAAAAAACTCAAAGCACCCACAAAGGTACACAAAAACCCACATATCAACCTCAAAGATACAAAATAACCACAAAGGGACACTAAACACCCAGTAAGAGACAAAGAATATACTGAATAAACACTGAAATGACAGCAAATGGTATTTGGAGTAATCCTGAAGTAAAGCAACTCAAAATCACATTTGCTGAGATTTAACCTGTTGAAACATTTTACAAACTTTAAAAATGTTATTTCAAAGTTTCAAAGAGATTTTCAACCTTTAAAAGCTGAGGTTTGTCTAGGGGTGGCTCTAGCTCATGAGGTACAGCAGGCCACCTATTAATCAGAAGGTTGGTGGTTCGATCCCTGGCTCCTACAGTCTGTATGCCAAAGTATCCTTGGGCAAGATACTGAATCCCAAGTTGCTCCCCAATGTGTTCACTGGAGTGTGAATGTGTGTGCATAGATGGAAGACATTTAGGCATGGAAGTGCTTGTATGCATGGGTGTAAATGATGAATGTGTAAAGTATGTATTGTATAAAGTGCTTTGAATGCTCGAGTAGAAAAGCACTACATAAGAACCAGTCCATTTACCATCTAATCTCACATTTAACCAGATTATCCCTCGAGGACCCAGTAACACTTACTGACACGTAAGTGGCCTGAAGGGAGTTTTACTCTTTTTAGTCACAACTGTCTAGATACACGTCCACAGAGCTTTGTTAGCATTGGCTGGCTCACTTATGTCAACAGCACTAAACCCCAAATACTGCCAAACAGTTTAGCAGTAATACACTGTTTACTGCTTGCAGCAGTTCAGTGTTCAGGCACGACATGTTACATGCAGTGCACTACAATCCCTGACCTTAATACAGCATTTTAATATTAGTCTAGCAGAGAGCTGCTTCTTTTTTATGGAAGTTTTGAAAACTCTGTTGTCAGAATAATGACTTAAACACTACATGTAGTACAGAACAAGTTTGATAATAATTTTTTTGTGTTGACTTTATGTAGAGAAAACTAACTAAAATCGATGAGACTGAAAAGAAATATTGAGATTTAACTGAATTTTACCTCTGCTTTTTTCAATCTCCTTATCCTCAGTACTAAATGCTAAGGGTGTGGGCTCACTTCAGTATAACTTCACTTCAGTATTCGTTTGCTGTTCCTGTTAGAATGCACAGTGGTGTTTTGTGTAGCTCAGTGATTCCCAAAATGCTCCCTCTGGTAGGCCGCAAAGGTACTGCAGGCAGGCCACAGTAACAACAGAAAAGTATGCACAGTTGTTTTTTTTTAAATCCCCTTCGGGTTGTTGCAAATATCCTTTTTGTGCACTTTAGAAGGCCAGCAGGAAAAAAAAACAACAAAAAAAATCACATCCTCCGACTATGCCTGCATCTTTGGGAGAAGTTTTTGAGAGAATCCGACACAGGTAATAGGAGGTGGTTATTTTGTGGTATTACTCATTACTCTGACCTAAATTTACTGCTCTTGTATTGTAACAGGGCAAGTGGGTCACATAGTGGCATTAGCACTTTACATATCACTATGTATTATTAGCAATTTATAGCCAACAGCCTGTGTTGTCAGTTTTTTGTTTTTTTTAAATAAAATTTTCAATGAAATACATTACTTTCTCTTGTATTTTTATTAGAGTGAAGATTTAAGATTGGGTGGGCCCTGGAGGATTTTCTGTTTTTTAGTGTGCTGCAGCACTCCTGACGTTGGGAATGTAGTTTAATCTGTGTAGATCAATTAATTACAAATCTTTAGAGAATGACTTATTCCACTGTGGAATTTGCTAGCTTAGTGTAGCTATTAGCTTAGCTCTCAGCCAAGTCACTAGCAGCATGGCTTCTTCTCCTGTCCCTCCCAAACGTTTCTGCTGTGTGTCAAATGTTTAGTTAGGCTTTGACCTAAATTGACAGTAACGGTAACTCTCCCAGCAGATCACATGCAGCGGTACACCCGACAAACTCGACAAACTCTGGTTACTGGCGACTCTGTTTTGAGAAACATAAAGCAAGAGACACCAGCAACCATAGTTGACTGTATTCCAGGGACCAGAGCAGGTGACATGGAAGGAAATTGCTGGCTAAGGCTAAACGTAAATTTGGTAAAATAATAATCTGCAGTTTTCTCTGGACCCTTCCCCAATCGGGCCAGGAGTGTAATGTTCTCCTTGAATTATTGGCTGTCTGAGTGATGTCCAGAAAACAATATGGGCTTCATAGATAATTGGAAAAATTTCTAGGGAAAACCTGGTCTTGTTAGAAGAGACGGCATCCATCTCACTTTGGATGGAGCAGCTCTCATTTTTAGAAACCCCCAAAATGTGACTATCCAGGGTTGAGACCAGGAAGCAGAGCTGCAGTCTTACACGCCTCTTTGCAGCTTCTCTCCTCCTGTCATCCCCCCAAAACCCCATCCCCATAGAGACTGTGCCTGCTCCCAGAGCACAAAAAAACAACAAAAAACTATTTAAGCATAAAAATTCACAAAGAAAGAACAATATAGCATCCTCAACTGCACTAAAGAGTAAAACGGTTTAATATAGATTATTAAACATTAGGGCTCTCGAGTCCCCATTACTAAATGATTTAATGTTTATTCTGCCTTACAAAGACCTGGTTAGAGCAGGATGAATATGTTAGTTTAAATGAATCAACACCCCCGAGTAATACTAACTATCAGAATGCTTGAAGCACAGGCCGAGGAGGAGGATTAGCTGCAATCTTCCAATCCATCTTATTAATTAACCAAAGACCCAGACAGAGTTTTAATTCAGTTGAAAGCCTGACTCTTAGCCTTGTACAACCTAAGTGAAAAACTCAAAAACTAGCTTTATTTGTTATCTATCACCCCCTCAGAGTTTCTATCTGATTTAGTGCTCAGTTCAGATCCATGTAGATACTGAAAATGACAGCCTCAACACTGCATTTAATCTATTATTTGACTCAAATGCCTTCTCTCAAAATGAGCCCATCCACCACTTTGATCACAATCTGGATCTTGTTCTGACACATGGCATAGAAACTGAACTTTTATCAGCATGCCCTGAAAACTCTCTTTTGTCTGATCATTTCTTAGTAACATTTAAATTTATAATAATGGGTTACACCGCAGTGGGGAAAAAATTAATTACAGTAGAAGTCTTTGTGAAAATGCTGTAGCTAAGTTTAAGAATGTAATTCCTCCAATGCTATCATCAATGCTGTATGCCACCACAGTGCAGAGCAGCTACAGTACCTAAAATCTACTCCCACAGAGATCAATTACTCTCATTAATAGTGTTACATCTTCACTGCGTGTGATTCTGGATATTCAAATCGGAAGTGCTTGACTCCCTGGTATAACCCACAATCCATCTCTATTAACTGGCTATGTACCAAAGACCTTTAAGGTGTTAGTAATTAAACCATTACTTAAAAAGCCATCACGTAATCCAGCAGAAGAGTTTCAGTCAGGATTTAGAATTCATCACAGTACAGAAACAGCATTAGTGAAGTGATCTTCTTATGGCCTCTGACAGTGAACTCATATATCTGCTTGTCCTGCTAGACCTGATACTTTTGACCATAATTTTTTATTACATAGATTAGAGCATGCCATAAGTATTAAAGGCACTGCACTGCAGTGGTTTGAATCATAACTATCCACTCATAACTATGAACTCCAATTTGTTCGTGCAAATGGGGAGTCTGCTTCACATACTGAGGATAATTAAGGAGTTCCACAGGGTCCTGTGGTAGGACCAATTCTATTTACATTATACACTACTCAAAAAAAATTAAAGGACCACTTTTAATCAATAATGAATAATTTAGCATCAAGTCAATTAAACTTCTGGGATATTGATGTGGTCAGTTGAGTAGCAGAGAGGGTTTTAATCAGTTTCAGCTGATTTGTTGTTAATTAAATTAGCAATAGGTGCACTAGAGGGGCAACAATGAGACAACCCCCACAACAGGAATGGTTTTACAGGTGGAGGTGCCTTTTTTTTTTTTCCACTAGTTTTGTATTTGGCTAGGGTCAGTGTCACTGCTGGTAGCATGTGGTGATATCTGGACCCTACAGAGGCTGCACAGGTAGTCCAACTCCTCCAGGATGGCACATCAATACCTGCCATTGTCAGAAGGTTTGATGTGTCTCTCAGCACAGTCTCAAGAGCATGGAGGAGATTCCAGGAGACAGGCAGTTACTCTAGGAGAGCTGCACAGGGTGTTCTTGCATTTGTGCAACATCTCTAAAATTTAAAACTGTAAAAAAACTAGTTCATGTATTTTTTACTTCTAGGCTGGACTATTGTAATTCATTATTATCAGGTTGGCCTAAAAGCTCCCTGAAAAGCCTTCAGCTGATCCAAAATGCTGCAGTGAGCGTGCTGGTTCTGCCAGAGTTTTAGCCTTGTGAAAATGGAGTTTTTCCTTCCCACTGTCACCAAGTGCTTGCTCATAGGGGTCGTTTTGATTGTTGGGGTTTTATTTATATTATTATATGGTCTTTACCCAACCATATAAAGCACCTTGAGGAGACTGTTGTTGTGATTTAATAAACTTGAAATGAATTGAATTAAATTACCGAAGTGCCAAAGTTCTTTCTAGGAAAACTCGGTGTGAAACTATGAGGAAGTTTCTGGGAAATTAGCTAGATCATACAGTACAAGACCAGTTACCTGTTACCTGATAATGTTTTTCAACTTTTGAATAAATGTGCAAAACATATCTGACCACAGTGAGATACACTGTGTTCATCTAACAACTCCAACTGTTATTTGTTTGTAATAGCAAGATTTTACAGAGAGGGTGGCATTAATAGTTAGACATGTAACACTCACAGAGATATCCTTCTGCATCTTCTCATACGTCAGTGTCAAGGTGGAGCTGTGATCTGGTGGATTTGGCATCAAAGTGAAGCTGTAGGCGTCTGAGTTTTCTGTCCCTATAAGCGCTTGCTCGACATCCTGGATGTAGCGTTCCATCGGCATCTCCAGCTCCTCTGCCTCGTTGCACACCACTGCATCACTCACTGCAAAGAGACAGAAACAGCAGTGGAGTCACAATAAAAATTTAAGTAAATGATGATCCCAAATCTTCCAGCAGCTAATTCAACATGTTACTATATGAGATGGACTTTTTCTTCTCAAAGAAAAAGAAGTGTATGGTGGGCATATATTCAATTAAGCAACAACAGAATCTGTTACAGTATGACAAGGGAACACTCTTCATGAAACAAGATCACAAAAAAGCAGGAACCTCAAGAATTAAAAAATTAAGCCAATGCCAAAAACCACAGTTCCTGCAGTGGCCCCTTGAACCTCTTTACTTCAGAGGCCCAGCAATCAAAAGCATGTTTACAGCCAGGAAGAAACTTTTTTTTGGTATTTATGAATAGTTTTTCACTTTAAAACAACATTAAGGGAGGGATTTTTTTTAACTCACCTGTTTGGATTTTGTTCTAAATTCAATTCAGTTCAATTTTATTGATATAGCGCCAAATCACAACAAACAGTCGCCTCAAGTTAGGGATGTTTGGCAGATGTGCCGATACATGGAGTTATAGGCCATCTGCCAGGCCACACCTCCACTAATGCAATCATCGAACTGGACAGCTCCACTGTTTGTACCTTTCAAAGCATCCAAACTCTTCCCTTAAATTACTTTAGACGTTTTTCACTAAATCTCTGCTTTATTTTGTTCCACTTTATTAATTTCACCCTTTATGTCATTGTTCACCACTGTTTTGTTTTTATTTTGTTATATTTTTAGAACAATTTGCCAGCAAATAGCCAGCAAGTCCTGATATTCTCTGGGAACGCCAATTGATTTCCCACTAAAAGATTGGCAGTATTTGTTCTGCTGCACAAAGAAACACACACTGGTCCTGCAGCTCAGTTGATGCCCTTCTACAGTCCTGTCCTGCCCTCCTTGTGTATATCTACCACACTCTGTGCTTGTTGACACAAAAAACCTTCTGGCAACTGCACCTATGGGCGTGCCATTCTGGTTGAGCTGGGCTACCTGTGCAACCTGAATAGACTGCTTGTTCCGTCTCACATTACCATTATTGACAAGAGCACCAGCAAAAAGCAAAACTAGAAAAATAAAATCAGTCAGGATGGAATAGGAGAGAACACTGGTCTTTGGACACCTTTGGAGGGTGGGCAGGTGTTTTATTGTGTGTGAACATGAACTGTTCCTGTTGTCAACCACACCTGGAATGAAACATAACTTTGCTGTCCACAAGTATCCTTAGGTCTCTGGAGCACGAGGGTAACTTGCCATGTTGGGGTACCCTTGGTTTGATTGCTGGATGTTTTTAAGTTTTCTTCTGTTGTGTTTGTATTTGGAACAGAGTACTTTTACTTTCTATAACAAACTGTTAGAAGTTTTCCACTGAAGTCTATTTGTTAAGAGAATTAACATTGAGGCACAAGAAGTAAGTGTGTCCTAATTGTTGAAGAGTAGTCATTGTAAAACAAAATGCCATCATTCTCTGATACTGAGCTCTACAGAGCTCTGACTCTTTGTCAGCCTGGCTACAGTGCTGAAAACAAACCTGGGGTTGTTCTTATTTTCTTCAATTAATGATGAGTAGTAAGATGTCCTAGCTTTACGGAGGGCTTTTTTTATAGAGCAACAAACTCTTTTTCCAGGCTAAATGAGCATCTTCTGAATTAGTGAGACGCCATTCCCTCTCCAGCTTACAGGTTATCTGCTTTAAGCTGTGCGTTTGTGAATTATACCACGGAGTCAGGCACTTCTGATTTGAGGCTTTGTTTTTCAGAGGAGCCACAGCCACATAATAAATTAAATGCAGTGTTGAGACTGTCATTTTCAGCATCTACATGGATGTTATGATCACCCACTTTAATTATTTTATCTGAATCGGGCACCAAATCAGATAAAAAGTCTGAAAAATAAGAGGGCCAGGGGTATGATAGCTAACAACCAATAAACTCAATTTTTGAATTTTCCAATTTGTGTAGTTTAACAAACTTCTTAAATTTATGAATTAGAGCGATACACAAACTCCATTTTCAAAGGCTCAAAAGTAATTGGATGGCTGACCAGGAAATATTTCCTGTTCCCTTGTTATTTCATCTCAGATTAAGCAGATAACAGATCTAGAGTCGATTCCAAGTGTTGAACTTGGATTTGGTAGCTGTTCACTGAAACTCTCAATATGAGGTCCAAAGAAACAACCAACCATCAGATACAGTACATTGTTAAAAAAGAATTAATGCACTGGCCAAATCAGCAGCACCAGAAGGCTGACCGGAAACACTGCAGAAGACAACTGAGGCCCAGTCACACAGGCCTGGAGCCCCCTTGATGATTCCCTGGTAACCACTGGTCACTAGCGAAGGATTTATATTCAGGACCGGTTGGCAAGTGGTTGCTGGAGGTTGCCGGCAGTTGCTAGGTAAATTTGGTCCTAATTTCACCTAACAATGTCCATGGGTTCTAGACTCCAAACAGTCATTTATCTCAAAGGACTTTTAAGTTAACTTTGAGACTCTAAAAACTGGTGACTGTGTATACAAACTGTGAGGTCACGCTGAGTGATGTTTTTTTTACCTTCCCCTCTCCATGCATCCTGTCCATCACTAAGCAGCAACTGGAATCCTGAACTCAAGCCCCGCCCTTCCCAGTCCACCCGCAGGAAGTAGGAGGAGTCGTGCTCTGAGGAGAGATGGATTTCACGCACTGACGTGTGCATCCCTGCAGACACACAGACCACAAACTGGTTAGAAGATCACCTGTGTTTTTGGAATACTTTAATAGGTACTGAGTACTGTATTTGGTTCACATCATTTCATCCATCAATCTGAGTTCTGAGTTGTTCACTATGTGAACAGCACTAAACCCCAAATACTTCAAGTTGTCTGTATAAAAAAGAACAAATGCAGCAACTTGTGAAAAGAGATGAAAAAAAAATAATTTAGCGAGTTTAATAATTTTCACTCTTAGTGGCTGCAGTGAGCCCATTTTTCACTGCACAGCTTTTCAAAATAGGGTTGCAGGATTGATACTGCCACCCTCAAGTCATGTTCAGTGTTCAGCCTGGATCTGTACTTTGTTTTCAGTGAGGCAACAGCAGAAAATCCATCTCACAGAGAAAGGGAAAGGGAAGCAGAACGCCTCTCTGTCCTATGAGTGGAGGCTGCCTCTCCACACCAAGCAAGAATTCAGTGTTTGTGCTGCAAACCTCAGCCTGAGGGTGGTGTCAGAGGTCATCTCAAACCAGTCTTCTTCAGCAGAAGTAAAATCAGCAGGTGCAGCTGCAAATAAATGGATCTAAGATAACAGTCAAGAAGCTTAAAGAGCTCATCAGCTGTCACTCTACTTGGGACATACTTGCCAAACAGCAAATCCTCACACCGGGAGTCTGACATGACAAAGCAAATCTGAGCAATAAACAGACAGTCTTCATTGCTGTCTGTAGCCTCATCCACCTGTAAGGGAAAAAGTTTGTTCTTTAGTGTGTCAGTGACTTGATCTTCAGTGTCACTTGAAATATCACATATGCTCCTTTCACTGGACAGAGGGACGGTCTTAATTTCTGCAGTGCTCATCTCATCATGAGCGCTCTCATACTGTCAGCTGCCAGAGTTTTCAAACTTAAAATACGCACTGATCTTCTACCACATTCACCGTGAAACCAAGAGCAAGATAAGCTTCATCAAATTTCCCTTTGGGCTGATTCTTTGGTTTATTAGCAGTAATTGCCTCGTTTGTCTCAAAAGCAACACCTGTTTTTGTTTTAGTACCTGTCAAACATCTCTCCATTTTTGACAACTCTCTGCTGCTGTGACAGCAGCCAATGAGCAGCCTGCTAACCTGACCGAGGTGGATGTCTTTGTTCCGCGTGAAAATGATTCCAACGTTAACCCCACCAGTGAGGGGCACCACACACTCTGAGAATCACTGCTCTAAAGGGACAAGCAGAGAAAACCTACCAAAAAAACCAAACAAACAGCCCCAAGGATTCAGGTTTTTCTTTTGTCATCTTTTGACTGAAGCATTTCGGTTTCCTCTCATCTAGCAGCCACAGGTCTGTGCTCTTCTTTCAATAAAAAACAAAAGTGTCAGTGTTTCCATCCACTGCATTTAAGATGTAAATGTCAAAGTGGTCAACGGGTACAAGGTGATTCTATTTTATTTTATGACTTAAAGAAATACACTGAGCATCTGGCTTCTCCTCTAAGTGCTCAGAGATGGAGTGAGGATGTCCTGTTTGGTCAAAGCAACTCTTCATCTTCTTCTTCAATGAATGAACTAAGAAATCAAGAAGTTCTGACTCTCTGCGAATCACCACCTTACCGTGGTGGAGGGGTTTGTGTGTCCCAGGGATCCCAGGGGCTATGTTGTCGTGGGGGCTTTTGCCCCCTGGTGGGGGATAGCATTACTGCCAGGCCAGGGGAGGGTGTTTCGAAGGAAAGCACCTGGTGGCCGGGCCCTTTGACACAAAGCGGAGACATGGGCCCGCCCTCCTATAGGCCTACCACCCCCAGGAGGCATCACAGGGGTTGGGTGCAGTGGGCAGCAGCCAAGGGCGGAGGCCGGTCCAAACCCCGGTTATCCAAGCTGGCGACTATTAAGTATTTTTCAGAAAATAAAATAAAGACATTTTCTGTATGTCCCATGGTTCGTTCCATATTGATGTAAACCTACTAAGCTTAAAACTCTAGCACTTTAAATGCGACAGACTGGGAGCGTGGGCTGGCAGACCTGAAGACTGGATGCATTTCAGATCTGGTGGAGGTCTGTTTTAACTCCCAGAGCATCCACCACAGCCAGCTGTTCCCATGCCAGCCCAATGTTTACCTCTCCTCTGTGCCTGGGGCCATCGAGCAGGACAGAATAATACTTCTCCTTAATGTAGAGTTATTTCTTTATTTATCTGGGAAACAGCATCTGCAGCTATTTTTAAAGAAAACAAAGTCATACCGAGGGGCCAAAGGGAAAGTGGATGCCTCCTCAAGGAGAAACAAACAAAGCCTGCCAGTCAGTTTAGAGAACTGCTGATTTAGGAAGCACTAAATCATTAAGCAACTTTCAAAACTCAGTTTAGTTTATTAAGATTCCCGTTAGCTGCAGCAGGGCAGCAGCTATTCTTCCTGGGTCACAAATCTTTACACGCTGGCAGTGAACTATAACAACTATAACAACAAGCACATAAAAATATAATAACATAAGAAAAAAACAAACAGCCCCTTACAACACAAATTATGCTCCAGATCAGGGTACGCATCGATAACATAACATTTGTGAAACATAAACTAAACATAATTACAACAGCACACAAACAATAACCCAAGTTCATATTAACACTTTCCTGTGATCAGAAATTGTGGTAAATGGATTCTGTTTTAAAAATCCTCCTGTAATCTGTCTGGTAAAATAATCATGTCTGTCTACACTGAAATATACATTTGTATACAAAATAAATGGAGTAATACTTCTTATAAATACAAGTAAAGAGTAATCTGTGGTTTACATTAACCAAATGAGACATTTATGTATAATTTCAGTGTTTACTCCAAACCCACAGCAAAGCACTTTTTGTGCTGCTCTATTTTGAACCATTTGCAGTTTTTGAATCTGATAGTGTGACAGCATCACCGCAGAGCCTGGCCTCATGGACTTGGTCAACATGAACTTCATTAACAGAAACCTTTAAAAGCAGATTTGTTTTCTAATAGAATGGTTGGAAGCGAATATGATGCTTTTTGTCTTAGACACATTAAAAATCAGTGACCGATTTAGAATCACCAATCAAGGGAACAGCTTTGGACTGCGGGAGGAAGCCAGAGTACCTGCAGAGAGCTCACACAGAAAGGCCAGGCCTCAAACCATGAACCCTCTGGCTGTGAGGTAACACTGCTAACCACCATGCCCCCTCTATGAAACCGTGTTTTAACAGAATCAAATCAACATACTGAACTCGGTTATGGTCCCTTGGTTCCACACTTGGTTAGAGTCAAGCTAAATTAGTCTCTAATCAATTTCCAGGTGTTTAAAGGAGTTTAATGTTTAATGCAGCTGTCAGACTGTCAGCCAGTCTCCCCACACTGGACACAGTTACTGTGCGTTACTGTTGAAATCTAACTTATTTGTATACAACACACTGATCAATGATAAACCATTCGTCGTATTATAAGAGGTCACACTGATGGAAAAGCGTCTGTCACGGTTGGATCTTGGAGATGATGTGAATATTTGAGTGAAGATGAGGCTGAAATGAGCCCGTCCCTGCGGCCACAGGGCGACAGGTGGGGTAAAAGGGCAAATTATAAACCAGTAAATAACAATTTAATGAAGGATTACTGAAAAACTGAAGCTGAAACTGTAGCAAACACGTTTATTTAATAATAATAAAAAGGGGCTTTGGGGCAGATCCGCTCGGCTGAGTCTGACCTGCTTTTTCCACATTTGCATCTTAAGTTTCGGTCTCCCGGCAGGTTACAGCTCAGTAGTTAGGTTTAAAAATAGGATGCGAAATTAGGATTCAGCATCATCATCATCCAATAAAACTTTAAGTTTGGTAAATTATGACAGCAGACATTATTTAAAAAAACTGAGCTCTGTGCTTTCCAAAGACTGACGGCGGTCTGACAACTTTCCAAACCGAGGGCTCCACCTGTGCCGTCCGCCAACCTGCGGAGCTCCGGCTCAGCTCACTAAAACACGAGCTGTTTGTAAACACAGAGGCTCCCACGGCAAGTGACGGCACTTTCACATCCACGAGAGCTGCACGTTTGTGTCCTACCTGCTGCTGCACTGCACGCGCCCGCCGAGCGGTTCTGTTTTGGTCTCAGGCTGCACGGGGGAAGCGGGTTGTGCGTCATCATCAGGCGACACAACCAAACAGCTGACAAAAAAAAAAATAGGTTTGTTACAGTGAATACGTTAGCGCATAAAGTTAGTGTATAGCCAAACAAGTTCTGTTTTATGTTTTGTTTAACATCCTCATCCTGTCCGTTAAGCACGTTTTCCGTGACTGATGGAAAACTACGGAAATATCAAAGTATGAGACTCAAAATAACTGGTGTACCATCACTGCGTCATCGGCCGGCGACGTTCTCCTCACTCACCTGTTCGTACTGCGCTAAAAGAAAAAGCTGTGATCGCACATTTGAACACCAATTTAAGGCATATGGACTCTTAATTTTACGTTTTAACTTAAAACTGTATTAGTTTCATTGTTTTTTGTTTTGTTTTTTTGATCAGGAAGTTTATTAATGCAAAGCCGGATTCCGTCATGGATTTAAGAGTTAATTGGCTGCCACGTCATTATTTGGGGGGNTTGGTGTGGTTTAGGCATCAAAATTGATCTTTTTCCATGCTTTGTCAGCATGGGTTTCAGATATAATTGGAAAGAATTTGTACCATATCTAACACTGCCTGCCATGGTGATGTCAACGAGAAGAAACGATGGCATAATGCAACATAAGATTCAAATATGTTTATTATATCGTGCTTGTTAATTCAGGTCCCCAACACGCACGCACACACATACAGGATGCAGCTTTTTGACTTCTTATTTTACTGTCTGACTCCACTGAGTGCCTTCATGTAGTCTGCTTGGTCAGCTCTGGCGCATGACACCATCTCCTTGCTGTTGGCTCTTTTCCTCCTGCCATGCACCCCCCGGTCCCAGCACGCTACTGCATCAAAAAGAAGAGGCATAATCAGTTTATGTCAACCAGCTGTGCCAGCCAGCCTACACTGGCACCACCCTCTGAACACACTGCTGGAGTGGCCTGCTGGAGGGCATGACCCACTGTCAGACCCTACACTGGTGCAGTCGGTCCTGGGTTTCTGAATTTCCGAATGCGGAATCCTTTCATACATTACCTAGTCCATATCCAGCATGATTTTTTCCCCCACTGAGTTCTGATGTATTTTCAAAGTGTTCCTTTAATTTATTTATTTATTTATTTATTTTTTGAGCAGTGAATAATTTTGACCCTTAGAGAAAATCCAAAATAAAAGCCCAAAATCACCATGACATTCCTGTCCATGATGAGTGGATGTAAACTTCCCACCATGGCTGTATGTGACAGTAAAAGTGTGATTTGTATGTGCAAGAATATGTTCCAGTGAATGCTTGTATGGAAATGTGGCTCTTAGCCAAAACAGTTACAGTGACCATGCTGATAAATCTCATGACCACAGGTCTGATACGCCAACCACCAAATGGAACACCTGTATCTGAATGTAAGAGTCTCCTTTCTGGGCTCTGCTGAAGTTGAGCAGAAATTAGAGAGACGTTACACTGAAGCCTTTCATTATGCCTCATAAGCTTACAGCAGATGAATGATTTTTTTTTGTCTTTTTGTTTCTATTGAAAAAGATAAACCTTGGTAACCTCTAATGACACATCATTGCACATTTCTGTAAAATGACAGTTAACTTTTGTTTTTAAACCGCAGCACAGATTCATTTCCCATTTGCTATTATGGACGATCACAAGGTTTCTTTTTTTTTTGTCACAACTGTGATGACAACATCTGTGTGTACTCACGCAAGTAACCATTAAACAAGGATTACTGAGTCCATTGCCAAATGCGTTCATCCTTCCTCCTCACACACAAAACACCAGCAATGCAATTAAAGGTTACACTTTTTTTGCTTTCTAAACCATTTAAACCACAAAAAAATGCAAAAAAGAAAGAAAATCCCAGAAAACTCAAGCACCCACAAAGATACACAAAAACCCCACAAATCAAACACAGAGGTACAAAATAACCCAGAGTTTTAATTCATTTGAAAGCCTGACTCTTAGCCTTGTACAACCTGATTGAAAAACTCAAAAGCAAGCTTTTTTAGTTGTTATCTATCATCCACCTGGTCCTTACTCAGAGTTTCGTCTGATTTAGTGCTCAGTTCAGATCCATGTAGATACTGAAAAAAACAGCCTCAACACTGCATTTAATCTATTATTTAACTCTAATTGCTAAAATGAGCCCATCCACCACTTTGATCACACTCTGGTTCTCACACATGCCATAGAAACTGAACTTTTAACAGGATTCCATGAGAACTCTTTTGTCTGATCATTTCTTAATAACAGATCTTAATTCAGATTAATCTGAGGAGAGGTTATGCTTTTCATGTTTGAGAATTTATCACGACTGTATCATGTAGTGCTGTATCTGATACACTCTGTTCTCGAATGTGACTCGATCAAAGTAGTCCTATTTAGATCAGAGCTTGTAATGAAGCCTGGAAGATTTTAACAACTTGACTTCTGCAAAGTACTGAACACTGACTACCTTTGTATACATTAGATTTTATTCTTCTAAAATAATAATTACAACACAAATCCAAAATGTGACTGAAAGTATATATACACTATATATACTGTATATATACAGTATATTGCACTGTTCAGTACTGTGAGGTAAAATTAGCGTAAATGACCCAATTTGTTTTCTGCCTGTATTGCGCTGCAGATCACATCAAACTTCAGGCCTGCTATTATGATTAATCAGACAGTGACTCTGTTTGGTGTCTTCAGAAGAACATTCACATATCTCACTTCACAATGACTGATTATCACTGTGCACAGTTTTCTTGGTAGGAAACCACAGACATGTTAAAGGGGAAAGTCAGCAGATCTTGAGTAACTCGATTAGATGCAGTCAGTTTGAAGAAGGAATAACAAAGAGGCCTGAGAATGTTAGACCACAAAACCAGCCTAAGCACACAAAGCCTGAGAAAGGAGCATTGTTTCACATAAATGTAGCATACTACAGTTTGATGGATGGCCGAATTGAAATAGCCCTCACACAGTGACCAAGCATTGAAGATTTTGGGCACAATAGCATCAACCATTCATTAAAAGAGCAGCGCAGATATGTGCACATGTGTGGACATCTGGAAGCCAGGTAGGTAACGTAGCTGAAGCTGGATCATGAAGGCCTGCAGTCAGGATGGGGGAAGTGATCTCTCTTAGTACCTGTAACTAAATGCAGGCATTACAGAGCACCGTACTGTTAAACTACATAAATGTCTTTAAAAAACATAAGTACAGATTTGTGCACAAATCCAGCCAGCAATAATTTGTCCACTTGGAAGCAGCTCCCGGAGCTACAAACCCATCTCTGACATTTCAAGTTGTTAAGCTGATATGTGAAACAGTAGCTTCTTTCTAGAGCTTTCAGTTAATCTGCAGATTTCTGATTAATCATTACTATCAAATATTGAAAACAATACTTCATCTGCCTGAAACAATAACATGATCACCAAAATACAGATTTTTTTTTGCCTTGTAGCTCAGTAGGTAGAGCAGGTCACCTACTGAACAGAAGGTCAGGGGTTCGATTCCTGGCTACTCCAGGCTACATGCCAATGTATCCTTGGGCAAGATACTTAATGCAACCGTCGGAGTGTGAATGTGTGTGAATGTTAGATAATTAAATATGGAAGTGCTTGTATGAATGGGTGTGCATGTAAATGTAAAAAATGTGTTGTATAAGCGCTTTGAGTGCTCAGACTGAGTAGAAAAGTGCTATATAAGAACTAGTCCATTTACCATGTTCAGCTGCCTACTACAGCTGAAAACAAGGCTAACAGGAGTATGAAGAAAACTTGGGATAGTAAGAAATGTTTCTTGCAGTAACACAATAAACTGGTATTTCATAACAGTTTGAGTGATGTTGGAGACACAGATCATGAAAGCAGCTTTCTGTTAATCCATCACTGTGTAGTCTCCTTAGTCAGTCCAAACTACAGCAAACACTCGATGTTTAGCGATCCATTTGATGGTAGTAAACTGAATACAAGCCTGGCCCAGTTACAGTTGTGGAGGTTTAATTAGACCATGTCTTTGGGAGGGATTTAGCTTCAAAGTTGCTGTGGACATCAGTCCCACACACATGTAGTCATGCACTTGAAGGTCATGTGAGAGCTCTAAATCACACTCCCATCAACCATACATCTCTGAACTGCTGATCACACATCTAGTAAATCCCTATCAAAAACAACCCCGGCTGATAACTTAGTACAAAGCCCTTTATTGGCAGGACAGCCTCTTAAATCCATTATTCTTGGAAAGACTGTCTGTTTACCAAACTTAAATCCATGTCTTGTAGTAAGCGCTTCATTTCCCTTTCATCAACATGTGGCACTGTGCTTGTTGCCTTAGTCTTCCTAAAGAGGAAACCAAAAGAACTGATAAAGAATACAGGCGGAGCAAAGCCAAATAATATTTTCTTTAATTTGCTTCTTCTTAATATTTGAAACCCTTGTCTGTCTGGTCTTTGCTGTTATCCTTCCTAAAGTACTATGGAACTTGAAGAATGCCAACTAAAAACACTAAGAGATTTAAAGCCAGCCCATATGAGGTTACTGACAAAATCTTCATTTTAAACGGACTGAGACAACAGAGGCATTGTAGAATACTTTGGTGTACAGAGGAGTTCATGGTCGACTCACTGACTGCGAGCTGTCCACGTCCTGCACCTCCAAAACAAGCCCAACTCCTCCTCCATCCACCTCCGTGCTGACAGCTGGTCTGAGGTGTTCGTGCTGATCTGCTGAGTTTGGTTTCCTCCAAACGTGCTGCTGTGCATTATAGACAAACATCTCCACTTTGGTCTCGTCTGTCCAAAGGACATTGTTCCAGAAGTCTTGTTAGTTTGTTCAGATGCAGCTCTGCAAAGCTAAGCCGTGCTGCCATGTTGTTTTTGGAGAAAAATTGCTTTCCCTGGAAGCCCTTCCAAACAGGCCATACTTGCTCAGACTTTTTCTAGTTGTACTGTCATGAAGTTTAACCTTTAACATACTAAATGAGGTCTGTAGAGTCTGAGATGTAAAGCACTGTGCAAAAATCTTAAGCCACCCTTATTTCTTAAAAGTTGGTAGGAAAGTGGGATTTACTGAAACTTTTGCAAAAATAAATGGAAATACAGTAAATAAGATGAAAACAAGTTCAAAGTCAATATTTGGTATGACCACCATACCAGTATTCTTCAACACAGCCTGAACTCTCATGAGCAGTTTTCTTGTCGTTTCTTTAACCCTTTAACACTGAGCATGTCATCGCCAAGATAACATGTTTCAAATGTGTTGGTGTTTGCGGACTTCCTGCATCAGCATGAGTAAAATTGTGCAGTAACCATATATTGGCTGTGAATCACAATTTCTCAGCTTTCAGAAACCATTTGGATTTTTCTGATAGCACAAATCGTTGCATATTTACAGTAATGCAAAGTGCGCTTATGCAAACATATCGGCGGCAACAATCTTGGTGTTAAAGGGCATATCAGCAACCATAGCTCTGTGTTAGGGCTAAGCAGTCTTCAGGAATAGTTCTGCAGGCTTCTTGAAGGACATTCAAAGCTCTTCTTTGGATGTTGGCTGCCCTTCGATGTGTTCCCTGTCAAGATGATCCCACACAGCTTCAATAATGTTGAGGTTCAGGTTCGGGGGAGTGTTTCATTTTGTGTTTTTGTATCCAGGGATGCTTTTACTGCAATGGCAGTGTGTTTGGGATCATTGCCATGCTGGAAAATGAAGCTGTTGCCAATGAGATGCTTTCCAAATGGTATTGCATGGTGGATCTGACTCTACTTTTCTGCATTCTGGATCCTATTTCTTAAGGACATAACTTACACATACTGTTCAGATACTTGCTTTAGGTCTATCACATCTTGGTTTATCCTCCACTTGCCCACTTTCCTCAAATTTTTTGAGGACACACTGAACACTATGCCGAGATAAACCAAATTTTCAGCTAATAGCTATTGGGGAATCAGATTGGTGGTGCAAACATACAAGTTTTAGACCTGTTAAACTGTGTGATCTTTGGCCATCGTTCTTGCAAATAGCTACTAGTTGCAAAATTGGTTCTTTGCTGTGTTGCTTATTACATGGGGACACAACATTGGGTTTACCTGGAGCTAGGTACCAGTTTTTATGCTTGAATGATTCATAGGTCAATCCTAAGTGGCTTTAAAACATTCCTCTGAAAATGAATAAAAAAGAAGCCAATATCCAAAGAAAAACTTTGAAAGCCCTAAAAAAAACCTGGAGAAGTACTACTCAAGACCACTTGAAAATTAGAAGAAAGTCTGGCTCTTTGGAAGGAAAGAAGAAAGGAATGAGGGGTGGTTCAAGAGTTTTGCACAGTACTGTGGTTCTCTTTTTGCAGTTCCTCTGAGCATTGCAGAGCCTGACCTTGGGGTGAATTTGCTGGGGCATCCACTCCTGGGAAGATTGTGGTATTTTGTTAACATATACCTGAATACTACAGAGCAGCATACTGCTAAAACTTCTGCTTTTATAGAGATGCTCACACTTCCTGATGATCAGTTAATCAAATGTATTTGATTAGCTGGACCTGACTGCTACTTAACCTCGTAATTCCCATGGAAGCAGTGTTCTGTTATGAAGTTGCTAATGTTATGCATTCAGAAACTAATTTCATCCATGTAGGACAAAAAGTGTAAAGCCTGCCCTCATGTGTTCTTTTCATGTATTGCAACTTGGCAACCCTTTATTTTATTTGAACCGAAACTTTATTGAACAGCAGTAGCAGTCAAGCAAAACAGTAATGGTGGCAGCTCCCAGTTCGTGATGTCCGGTTAGAGGAAATTACTGCATATCTTTGTTCAAGTTTGCATTGCCGGTGCGTACCAAAGGAATAATTTTGTAACATTGTTTTTGTGTTAGCTATAGTTCACTTATGCATTATTTGACCGTAAAATGAGTCTCTTTGTTATGCAACTTACCTGCGATTTACGAGGTTGTCCAAGATGGCGCCGGTTGTGTAGGTTTATACATATAGAAGTATTTAGGATGTCACTCAGCGGAAATTCATTATAAAGTGCATTTTATGCTCATATTTTTATTGTATTGTTTATCTCGTTTTCAGTTTCACCCTTTTGAATGTCATTAAACCTGCTGACAACGGTCTTCGGTCTCCAGAGTTGTAAATGGCCTAGTTCTTATATAGCGCTTTTCTACTCAATCAGAGCACTCAAAGCGCTTATACAACATGTTTTACATTTACCCATGCACACCCATTCATA
>JASGAU010408315.1:3848-16808 GCA_030220045.1 Australoheros facetus
AGATAAAATAAAAATCGTGAGCTCCACGGTGCCATTTTCAGTTTAGATAAATGTTCGTAAATCAGATCTCTTCCCGCACGGATTTTTTCCTTAACATTTCCGCCAAAGGTTAGGAATGCTTGTAGTGATTGCTGGCGGGTCTCACTATCTATATCTTTATGTTAGAGGCACTGGTGCCGAGCCTCCCCCACCCCCACCCCCCGAGAGCGCTCTGCGCCTGGGTGAGTGGGTGCCTTCTCCCATTGAATGTTAAAGAGCCAGGATGTACTAAAGATGCCAGTGATCGTGCACTGGGGATTGAAGAGGGGTTTCTTGAGTAACATCCGTACTGGCATCACAGCACGCAACAGAAAGCCCTTTGAACGCTGTTTGATGAAACACTTGGGTCTGATTTATTTGAGAGAAATTTATTTGTAGGCACCTCTAACTGTGGCGTGCTTCTGCCGCAGTGCCTCTCCATGTTACCATGCCTCTCTCGGTCTAGTCAGTATTGTTTTCAGTAAAAACTAATGAGTATGCTGGGTTTAGTCTGAGAAAACGGTTCCTCAGATGCCCGCCTTGTCTCCCCTCGGTTGTGAGCAGGTGGCTCCGGTGACGCTGAGCGGGGATGACAAACGGGACGCAACAACGGGAGTGCGAAGGAGCCTCCAAGCACTGCCCCCGTATCTCTATTTTCTACCCATCTGTTGAGCATGCAGTCTGTGCGCTCTCTTCGCATGCACCTCAAATCAAACTCCCATTGCTGCCATCAGATCCCCTTAAATTATGGAATGTAACACACGTGTCAGCAGCGATCTCGATTATTTTGTTTCCCAAGTCGCCATCTGTGCCATGTTTAGCAATTTCCTACAATGTTTTTACTTCTACCAAACTCTTGTTACAGCAGCCTGTGGGTGAACTGGTGCAGGCTATTTAACAGGGACACTGATTCATAAGCAGAGACTGTCTCTGTGGTTCTTGGCACCATTTAGAATCTGGATTAACAGGTCAGACATAGCCAGCAGTATTACCTTCTTTCTGCTAAGGGAACTTGGTAATCATGTAATGGATTTGTAGGGGGGGGGGGGTCAGTAGAAAACTTTACAGTATGGCCAGAGAACCTTATTAAAAGAGAGACTGGCTCTTCATTTGGAGAACTGAGTGTGTTGTTGATCTGCGTCCACCCTGTAAGTACAGAGCAATAAATAAGTATAAAATAGACTCTTCTTTTATTTAAACTCGGTGCTTGTTTCACTACTATAGCTGGTTACGGCTGATGTTGTCACCAATGACAGTAGCAGAACCCAGATGAGCAACCCACAGATCGTGGTTGATGCCCATCTTTTTTTTTTGAACTCCTGCTGATTAGAAGACAAAGTGAGGATGGTGTGTGATTATCATTTTCAACCAAACCATCTAAGCCTGCTTATTCTTATTAAACTTGTCCCCTTTTAATTTTTTAATTTTTTTTTTAACAATGAACATCACAGATTTTGCCAACCAGTTACCAGGATGCATATGATAACTGGGATTAAGTGACTAAATGGTTCATAGAGGACGCTCACAACAGTCCCAGTCTCTGCAGCTTTGACAGTGGGCAAGACACATTTGACTTAAAAACACATTATACTTTGTACTTGTATCTCCAATTTAACACTTTTCATTGGGAGTTTTTTGTTTTGTTTTGTTTTTAAGAAATGCGTGCAGTACTTTTTTTGGAAACTATTGCGAAGATATTCTTTGGATTATCCTGTGGGATTACGCTTCTGGAAGCAGATGTTGTTTTCATTGTAACTCTTTGCATTAGTGTGAGAGCCATAACAACAACGACAAAAAAATCCCACTAAAATCTGCTGCCAGCTCTATGGATTGGCAGCAGATTCTTAGAGGCGTAGCCTAAAACTTGGTCAAATAAAAGTAAAGCTCACCACAGAGGTGAGTGATAAAATATATTTAAAGACCAGCAGAAATAACATTATATAATAGTTACACAAGAGAAAGAATTTACTGAGAGTAAATGATTGAGGTATATTTTAGACTTGAAAGTATTCATTCATGAAAACTGTTTTAAAGGTTTTCATTTCAGTTAAACCAGTATCCCAGTTTCTTTCAAATCAAAGCATATTCTTTACATAAAATTTAATGTGTAATTTATTATAAGAGTGCACGAACAACATCATTCTGCCTCTCCAAATATCAAGTTTAGTTATGTCTGAATAGTTAGTGGTCATGATTTGCATTGCATGCCTTCACTAAACCTTTCATGACTACATTCATAATGTTGGTTAAACATCTCTTTGAGTGCAGAATCTGGTATCCCATTGTATTTTCTAATGTTTTGGGGTGGTGTTGCTCCATAAGCAATCTCTCAGCTCAGAGTTTGTCTGTCCCTTGCCAGACTGGTCAAAGCCACTGCCCGCAGCAGTCTCCAGAGTATCCTCTAGCTTTCAGGAAGAGCCTCCTTATGCAAAGTATCATCCAGCCTGGATATCCTCATTCGTGCCAGGATCCAAAATGAGATCGAGTGTTTCATTCACAACTGCGGAGCCACATGCTTGCAAGCTTTAGCTTAAGCAAGGTGTAAATTGGGTCCCACGAGGACACAAGCAGGATATCTGAGAAGTAATCACTTGTTGCAAGATTAAGAATGTGCATGTGCCGGCTTGGGAAAACTTCTCGCTTGAAGAGAAATATAAATTATAGAAATGCTTAAAGATATCATTATTAGTGAGAAATCATTGGTTTTACAGCCTCGGTAATTGCGTGTGGAGACTGCCTTTAAAACCTTACAGCAACCAGTTGAGAAGAAGAACCTTTTTTTTTTTTTTATTACTAAATAAAGTTACAAAATGGCCAATTTTGACCAAAGCACGACAGGAAGGTTAAGCAGAACAGAGAAACGAGACAGCGAGTAATTACTGCGCTATCGCTGTATGATCATCTGAGCAGCTGCTGGAAAGGCAACACAAATGACAGTGTGACACATATCAGCTGAAGATGTATGAAAACCACCCAGCTCTGTGGCAGTTTTATAAGACCTGTAAATGTGATACTAATAACATCTTTAATATCCACCCACATGTCATGCACTAATGCTGGCAGTACTAAATCTTTCTCCCTCTCTCTTTTTTTGCACATATGTAAACTGCTCACCGTAACCTCTCTCTCCGCTGTCTATCTCTGCATTTCATTTCTCACTTTTGCTCGAGCGACTTGAACGGGCAAATGTTCAAGAGCATACATCAATACGCACACAGTATGAAAAGTGATGGTGGCACGTCAAGCTGTGTGTGTGCATACATGCATGCTGTTTAAATAGTGCATATGGACTAGGGGCCACACGACAGCTTGATCTTTCCTGGATCACTGCATCCTGGCTGAGCCATTGTTCCTCTGACACCCCCCTTACATACACAAACACACGTTCCCTTCCCTTCGCTGGCCTTTCCCTAACAAGCTTCCTGTTCTCTTCTCCTCCTTCAATCTTTCTTCCTTATGTTCTAACTCCATCCATCCATCGTACCCTTTCTCTAATTGAAATACTGCTGGGGTTCTTATTACCTCTCTGGATCTCTATAGTTAGGCTGGGATTGATAGAAGAGGAGGACTGTGCCCAGCTTAAAATACTTCAGCAGCGTGGTCATCTCAACCTGTTAAGTAACGCTCCAACATCTAAGCCCAAGACTTTTAATCATGACATGTAGAAACTGCTGTCAGCTTTCTGCAAATCAGTCATCACAAGCTCAGGCTACTGCTCGGCAAGGGAAAAAGGGCTAATGAGGAAGGAAATAATCATAAAATATGTCGATTGGGTTCAAGAGTTGGTCAGCGAGATAACAGGGTTCCTTAAGTTGCTTTGGAAGAAGTGGAAAAAAATAACAATACAGAGGTGACAAAAAAGAGATGAAGAATTCTGTATTTACTTTATTTCTCTCCACTCCTCTCCTCAGCGTCATACATCGTACACTCCTACTTCGCATGCTCTGCCATGCTCCATTTGGAGTCACAGATGCCTCTGTCACTGGGGCAGCATTCATTTGGCGCGGCCCCCGGGTGACTGTGTCAATATTTGTAGTGAGTGCCATTTTGGTTTGGGGCGCCTCTATAAGCATGACTGGGCTTGGGCAAGGCTAATGCTAAAGGAAAATCAGCAGGAAGCAAAAACCCCGGCCCTATAGACTCACTACGTACAATTAATTAAGCCTTTTGGCAAGAAAAGTAAAAGGATGGGCCTCCTTGGGAATAGACAGGTTTGAGTTGCAGGAGATGGGGGGTGGGAGTGGGGGGGCTAAACAAAACAAATTAATTGTCTTGAATTGCTGAGATAATTCACATCTCTGATTAATATTGATCGCACAAGGGATAAGAAACTGCCACAATACAACCAAAGAGAACAGTTAATTCACTGAGATTCTGTGTTAATAACTCTTTGTGCAAAGATGAAAAAGGAGGCTTTGCTGGGCAATGACTGTGCAATTTGAGGTTCTTACTCGGTTCTCATTAAGCTGTGTGTTTGTGACTAACTGCATCCCAACAGTAATATTTGCCTTTTATGTAATGTTTTTCATAATGTGTGGCCCCTGGGATGGAGAAAGAGCAAGAACTGGCAGATTGTATTGATTCAGAGCATCTAAAGCTGCAGTTTTACAGTGTTTTAAAGTAGGGCCCAGAAGGATTTCTTTAAGTTCATGATTGCTTTTACTCAGCAGCCTACCTGACGAATCTTACTTTTTCATTCACAACCCACCTCTGCAACCCCGTGACAGCTTGTGTTTTTCTCTCTCTCTCTCTTTCTCTCTCTCTTTCTCTCTCTCTCTCTCTCGCTCTCTCGCTCTCTCTCTCGCTCTCTCTCTCTCTCCTTGTTTTCGTAACATTACCATGCACACACTCCGAACACCTTCTTCTATCCTTTTACTTACTTGTATTATGTAATGTGAAATGTCCAAGTCACTATTTTTCAAAGAAACACACACACACACACACAGTGGCTGCCCTTTGCAGCTCACACATAAAGAGGGGGCTAGTTCCATTGTGTAACTCGGTGTTCAGACGGTGCAGACTCGTCTGCCTCAGCACATTGGCCTCATCATCAGCAGAGTGCCCTGCTGTTACACCCATCACCCCCTCCGTTACTACTCTGTATAGGGGAGGATGCTTTGTGTTTGCAGGGCAACAAGTGGAATGCTCTGCTCTGCTGAAGCAGAAGGAAAGAGCCTTTGTGGTGTGGCCTTACAGGAGCTGATGTGTTAATGTGCATCCAGTGTTGTATGTGCAGACTTGGGAGATCTAGAGCGACTCCTGCACTCAGGTGTGTGTGTGTTTTTTTTTTATTTGGTTTTTAGCTGGAAACAATGAAATATCACAAAAGTGGACTTTACTGGAGGAGGTTGGGAGCTACAGTATATGGAATTCCAGTTATGTTTCCATTTATTTATTAGATCACTTTTATTGATTCTAGGAATGTTTCCTATATTTTCTACCTCATAGTAGCTCAGAGAAGTGGCTGTTAAAGAGAGGTCTGTGGATCTTCGAGGTCAATGACCCACAGCAACAGGGTCTCATTCATTTGAAACCAGGGACCAAAACTTGTCTTCAGGTGCGAGCAAACAAAACCAGCCAAGGCATTAATGCTAAGTCCAAATACAGTATTAATCAAATTACTCTCTATTTAAATCCATGTAATTATTCACATAATTAAAATCAAATGTATTTCTCTTTATTTCAATGAAAGTTCTGAAATAACTACACTAAAAAGCTTTGGTAAACTGAAGAAGCTATTCTGATGACAGGTGAAACATCTTCAAGAAACAAAAATAAGTCCAGTTGCTCTTTTATTCAAGCTCCAGAGACTTTGGGAAACTTATTTTAGAACCCCCGTCCTAAAATAATGGTCTTTGAAAATTCCTACCGCTTATAAAATACTTTATCTTATTTACTACTGCTGAGGAACACACACAAACCTCAGACTCCTAACAAGTCTGCATCTACTGAGATCTTATCCTTTGTAAAAAGAAAAAAAAAGAAAAAAAACAACCTTTATGACAAAGAGCTGGAAATTATCTCAAATAAGGGCATCTCATTTCCCCAGGCTACTGTTATGAATAAACTGAGTTTTGTGTCTAGCTTGCCTGTTTAAATAAAGGTTGAGAGAAAAAACTCTGATAGGCATTTAGGGCAAATGTGCTATGATTTTATGTGTTGCCACTTTTCATGTTTTATTAGGCCTGTGTGAGGCAGTTTGCTGTGTGTGTGTGTGTGTGTGTGTGTGTGTGTGTGTGTGTGTGTGTGTGTGTGTGTGTGCAAAGAGAACCTCCCCAGGTCCAGTGGCTTGTCAAAGCTGCAGCTTGTGCATTTTTGGAGGAAGTAAAGTGGACAGATGGAATTCCAGCTCAGCAGCAGGCTGGATAGATTCGCGCTGTGACAGGTGTGTACATTGACAGGGCAGAGTTGCCATGGAGATGATTAGCCGAATCCCAGTGGTATGGACCCGTCATCATGTTTTCTGTACATGTTAAAATGTTAAAACGGAGACTAATCGGGACTGATAGTGCGTCTCTTTGTGAGTTCAGATATTGGTTTACAACGCAAAAATGGTGAGACTGGTCTTTCATTTCTATCTTGCCACAAATGGGTGACTGAAAAGAACCCCCTTGTGTTCCAAGTAGGTTTTGATGCCTAAACCTTACCAGCAACAGCGACTGCTAAAGTAAAAAGAGAGTGAAGACAAAGTGGCACAAGGTCAAAAACACAAAGCTGAAAAGGACGAACTGCTGTCTTCTGGCTGACTTAATCCTTTCTCACCTCCAAATGCAGATTTTTTTTTATTCTTACCTCTCACAGTATAGTCCTGCAGTGCATACGGCACTGCATGCCGGAGGACAGCTTGTGCATGTATCTAACATATGATAGAACATAAGTATTTGATGCCCTGAGATGAAAACAAATTTGCTGGTCATTAAGAGAAAAAAAAATGTTGCAAGTGGTGAAATCTTGTGAAAAGTGATCCTCCAGTATAATGTAACACCTACCGTAGAATATCATTGATGTAACACAAACAGAAATGCCAGTCTTTTTTTATTCCACATATTATTCCTTCTTTCCAAGATTATAGATTAATAGTCTAATAAATTCACTCTAGATATTTGCACACAACAGACAAATCTGTATTTGTGACCAGATCACTTCTCTATTTTTCATTGCGTCTGAGTCTGTATGTGCCTGGCCACATTTCGAGGAATGTTGGACTCCAATCATGCCCCCAATACATTCAAATGGTATAGCTAGTCCAAATGATAAGAGACCTGCTTGAGGGGACATTACACGGAATATATGTAATAGCTCCTGCCAGTTTTGATCTACTTCACCAGAATTTCAATCTCAGACTTATATAGAGGTCTTGCAGGTTATATAAGTGGTGCAGAGTGGTAGTGAGTGGAGTGATGTGATTTTTTGTAGTGGAGTAGCTTTTTTGTGGCTTTGGCTTTCTAAGCACATTTGGTTGTTCTTGTGATTTGCTTTATCTTTTGGTCACTTACATCAAGTGTCTGTGTCCCAAAATGGCAGCACGGATGTTTGCTTAAACAGCAGAAAGTGACTGTGTTTGTGATGCTTGTTTGTGACAGTTCAGACTGACTAAATCCAGACTTTACAAGGAGCTCCCGTTGTTTCTCTCATTTCCCTTCAGACCCTCATCTTTTGCCGCTGTCTCTGCACATTCATCCTGTGGAGTCAGAAACTACTTTACAGCTTGGGGTAACTACAAAATTGTGCTCAAGTTAAAACATTTTCACCCTGAGTTGACATGTCGTCGTTTCAGATTTGTTGACTTTGTGCGCTTTTGTGTCTCTTTTAAATTTCACTTTGGGTTGTATCGCGCAGCTGAAGTGCAGCATTGTTTGCCTTGGTAAGAACTGAAGCAACTTTTCTCCCAGGATGAGCAAAAAATAAGTGGCAGCTTCTGCTGAGCAGGGGTGTGAATACAAAATATTTTGAGCAACCTGCGTAAAGTTCTTTGTACTCGGACCATAGACTGTATATGAAAGATGGACATAGCCACAGGTTTACGCACTCGCTCTTTGAAGCTGGAGGTTGAGCATTTTGGGCAACTTGTCTTTGTTTTACCCTAAAACTACGAGTGACAGATCTTAATGTGAAGCTCACACAAATTTGTGTGCACATACGCCTAAAGTTTGTATCACAAGATAATCAAGCCATTGTTCCCTGTTTTAATGTCCATTTTTGGACAATAAAGACAATAAACAATTTTTGGAACTATAATCTGCTATAAATGAAAGTATCCTGTATTTAAAAAAAATACTTGGGAATGATAATGTCACCTTATGCACCCAAAACTCTCATTGCAACAAGAGAAGTTGCCTCCTGCTGGTCATTAACAAGAATGCAGGTTTAAGATATTGTGCACTGGCTTCCCTTTTTGAGGTGATAGTTATGTTTTATACACAATCAGTGACAGTTTATACAGTAAAATGCTTTAATAAAAGACTTTAATCTGTAATTACAGTGTTTCCTTGTTATCAGTGGCACTTGTTTTTAAGGGCCAACATGTCAGGGCCTTGCAACTTGAAATGCTTTAAAAATGAAGAAGTGTGCTCAGATTTTCACAGAGTGCAACAGAGAAATACAAAGCCTTGTGGAACCAGACTGTGTTCCCTTCACAGAAGCATTATGTAATTTATTGTCTCCCCACTAAACATTGTGACCAGAGTCTCATCATCATGTGGCCCTCCCGCTACCTTCACAGCAATTAGACAGGTAGATGAGATGAGAGTGTTGCAGAGGCCAGCAGTGTAATTAAACTTGGAGTGAGAGGCCACTGTGCTCCTATGAAGCAGTACCCCACTCGCCCACACAGTGTGTACAGGCATTGCCACACGGTACCAATACTGTGGTCTTCATCAGCATTGTATCTGTACTGTCTAGATGCCGAGTATGTAGTGCAGTGTCAGGAAAAAGGGCATACACATACACACAAATACACAGGTAAAGCAAACTCTGCTTTTAAACCTAAGACAGGCATGAGTTATGTTGATGGCAAGAGTGTGTCAAAATAACATAAGCTTGTAAATCCAAAACAACACCTTTAAAAGACACGATAGAACTCAATAACCAATGCATGCGGGCACATGCTCTGAACTCAGACTTATTAAGCTTGTAAACTAAACCATCATGATATAACCATTGGTAGATTGTGTGGTTTGCAGACAGTAGGAGCTCCAAAAAGAATAGGCGGAAGCTTTGATTTGTTGCCTCATAACTGTACTGTGCTGAAAACCACTCCCACGAGTGTGCTCTGCTGACATGGAGGTGGTTTGGTTTGCAGTAAACAGAGGCTGCAAAAGACTACAGTGAATTGTTTGTTGGCCAAGTGTAAAGCTAAAGTTTTGTGACGCATCAATTGGCCAGATGATGACGGTGCTGACTGGAAACTGGTGTGAATATACAGTGCAATTCTCTGGTTCACTGCTGGAGTTATAACAGGTTGCCTCTGATACTTGCAGAAGCTTTGTATATCTGCAGCTTTATTTTTTTTTTCCTGGACTTCAGAAATGCATGGAGTGATTGTTCTATCACTGATGGTTTGTAATGCATTATCTGCAGCGCGACCTCAGTGCAGGATTATAAAACATCTTACCCAGCAGATGGTACAATTAGAGGTAAAAGGTTTCTGTGTGCGGAGGATTGAAATATTGCTTCAGCCATTGGGAAGCAAATCCTAAAATATGTTAGTGGTTCTCTAATCAAATAACTATACTTCTAATTCTTTCATAAGTTTGATGGTTTTCTTTGTTGCTTGTGTTTGAACCCTGCTCTTATCCACTCATGACACTGGCCATAGTACAGTGTCTTTAAAGTAGCACTAACGTTAACCATGTTTTATATATGAAATAAATAAAAAAGAAAACATCATAAACAGCGTGACCTTGTCTCTGCAGGAACAGAACTGCATACTTGTTCTCGATATCGATCTTATTCTTCTTTGTTGAATTAACACTTTTCTCTCAAGCCTTGCACTGTCTGCACAGTCACACTCGTGCATGTTCTCTATTCAGCAGTGACAGCTGCAATCATACACACTGAGGCACACTGTGGCACATAAAATCATACAATTACAGTCCCACATCTGCAGATGCCATTATCCGAGATTATTTCTCGAGCTATACCTTTCTCCAGAAGGGCCCCTGCGGTTGTTTGCTGTTCTTCTTCCTGGTTGGGGTTTGCAGAGACACGTAGCTTTATTGACAAAAAAAGCTCTGGTGTACATTGTGGAAAAGTGAATAATTTCTTAAGATGGTAAAGGTGCGCTATATCTTAAAACACAGACTACAATTGTAAAAGCTTGATGTAAACACAGTAGCTGTGATGGAGAGTTAATAAATTTATTATCCTACTTGAACTTGAAGGTAAGATGTTTTAACCTTGTTTGTGTACGTGGCTACAGCTGACTTGCCATCTTGCGATCTCTCAAATATAATATCTTCTGTTACATATTGAGCTTTTTATTACATCTGCAGGTGGTCACTCCACAGGAACATTAAAGTACTTTGCAACTTTGTGTATATACGCTCTAGTGAAGAAGAAAATCCCTGGTGATGCTTAGATAGGTTTTATTGCTTGCGGCCTGACAGAGTTTTAATTCCCCTTGCGGTTCCAGTATCATAGCAGCCCAATCTCCTCTCAACACACCATCAGCACCTTTTTCCAGGACCCAATTTAGCCGGTGATCCTAAAAGTAGCAAGTTGGAGACCTGGGAGAGTCAGAATGCCTCTCTTCATGGAATAGCACCTTAGTACCTTAAAGGAATAGACCCCATCAGAATGTAATTAGATGCTGCCAATCTCTTACAATCGCTAGGGAGCATAGGGCTAGTGGGCCTTTTAATGGAGATGATTTTTATACACTTCCTTGGGAAGCAGAGCAGAACTCCTGCTTTCAAATCAGTGTGTTAGGCCTCAAAGTATTTTGTCAAAATACCTGTTGTTAAGAATGTTCCCAGTTGGATCGATCTTGTGAATGAAGCTATGTTAATTTACACATCTTATCAAAAAAAAAAATCATAACATAGACTTTAACACTTTCCACTGCAAGCCTTATTTTTTTATCTTTTGTGATGACTGCTGAATACCTGTTTTATATTCCTGAATGAATATCACACCATCCAGCATGTGCTCTGTGATAAGTGTCTAGTAGTTCCAACTGGCACATATTAAACTTCTCAACAGCAGTACGATTAGTAATTTATAGCAGCTGATGGTGTCTTAAACCCTGATGTAAAATGTGTTTTAAATCTAATGGAGCTTAAGGTATGATGGGAATGTAGATTATGGGACTGTTGCTTCTATTAAATCTGAAGCTATTCCAGTGCTCAGCACTGCCATCAAGCCTTTTGGGCTATTTGTAATATGTAGAATGCACCAACTATCAAATGATCTGAGTCTGGAGGTATAACCTGCCAAGCAACAAATCTATAGGCTCTATAGATTTGGCCTATAGGCCTATAATATAGGCTACTTTAATGATATACATGATGCTTAGGTAAAGATAAATGTAACTAAATTTGTGTTTATTTATGGGTGTACTGTATATGCTGAAGGCTGTCCAGAGTGAAAACCATTGTCAGAGCGGTACAGCAGAAGGTGGCAGTAGGAATAAGAGGCTACTGGCATTATTAACCCTCAGTGAGTCGAGTGGAGCAGGCAATTACAACCAGTCATATGTCTGTCACATTGCCAGAGGGAGACAGCTCTGCACAGATACACATGCACCCATGAACACATACACACACACACACACACACACACACACACACACACACACACACACACACACACACACACACACACACAAAATCATTTTTGCTTCATTCTTAATCATACTGCAATCGCCAAGGTAACACCTTGAAACACAAGTAGTCGCACTACCATCTTTTAAACAAACTCCTGTGTTAGTTATACCTACATAAAGGAGGATCTAGAGACAAGCAGGAGCATTAAGTAATCTCACTTCCACATTCACTTTTAAATTAAGTATTATAAAGCTAAACTGTTGGCTTCTTTATGGTCTGTTTTTCAACAGGCATTCCACCACACACATTTCTGAAAAAAGGTTTTTGCCTTTTCAGAAAATCTGTCTGCTGTGCAACATTTTCCCTCTGTTTGCTGCAGTCGTGAATGCTGCTTCCCCTCTCTCTGTTGCTGTCTTATAAACAGGCCACCCACACCAACTCTCTCCTTCGTGCCGTCTATTTCGGGGTGTTAAGCTGCTGAGCATGGCCAAACCTGCTCACCGCAGTATATCTGATCAAATCAATACCTGTTTCTCTCTCTAACACTTCTTCTATTCTTTCCTCTCGTTTCTGACTGCGGTTAACCATGATCGGATGATTGGAAGGCGATACATCCACTGGGTCTATGTTGTCTGTGTGAGACGGCTAGATTAGCGATGGGGAGAGTAAGATCAGTGAGATGGCTTTGCCGTGCTGCACCGCAGTAAGGTGTTAGCAGATCCATCAGTGTTAGAGTTAGGGTTGGAAGCCAACCCAAGCTTACTGGACTCACTCAGGCTTCAATGTAACGCCTCCGTCTCGCCTTCCCTTCATGTTCCCCCCTCACGAGGCCAATGAAGGAACAGATTGAGATATTGTGTAACACCCGTAAACAATCAGCAGCGTGTCAGCCATTTTCCAATGTTTCCTTCCACCAGTTTTGTCTGTCAGATGCCCATATTTCTCACAAGAATCCATTCCCACCTCATTGTGCTTTCCTGTTGCTGTCTCATTCCCATTCGCTCCTCACACTTGAAAGTGTTCTAATTCATTTGCATCTCCTCTAAGAGCATAATCTTGTTTTGTTCTCCCATCAATCTTTTTTTCACACCCCTCCATGATAATAATTTCCTTTTGCTATGTGATGATTATTATTATCTCAGCACAAGGTATGGAGCAAACCTAAAAATAGTAGTTG
>JASGAU010408319.1:0-30841 GCA_030220045.1 Australoheros facetus
TATATATATATATATATATATGATGGACGACGGATGGACGAACAGACAGACAGTTAGACTGATACTGTAAATGTTCCTTGCTAGGTTGTCTTTCTTCACTGACAAATACAGAAATTTCAATACATACATGTAGACCTATTCTATTCTACTACATAAAAATCCTACATGAAAAGGTTGGAGGGAGTATGATTTTCATTCAGGCTTGAGATACAGTATCTTATCCAGTATAATCCCACGGGTATTAGAAGCTCCAGGTATGAAAAAACAATGTGCGTCATTAAGTGTTTGAACTCTCATTTTTAAACTGTGCAGAATGTGAACTCAGAGTGGTATAATTGGATTTCAACAACAAAAAAAACACATGTACATTTTGACGTGTTTTCCCCCTCAGGGAAATGTGTGGACATTATTGGGACTTTGGGACTCCTCTCATACAACCTCTGTCCAATTTCCTCAGTGTGTGTGTTTGTGTGGGGCAAACGGACCCGCAGTCTGAGCTAAAGCTTTGATTGGTTCTTTCTCCATTGCCCTCTGAATCAAACATCTTGCTCTATGCTTTAAGTGCATATGGTGTGTGTGAGTGTGCATCTGGCTCTTTCTGGCAGCCAGAGGAAGAAATGGGAATTATAGTAGCACAGTAAAAACCCTCTGCTTGTGTTTTATTGGATTGAATACGTTTTATGGCTGCTTTATGGAAATGACCAGGCATGCTCCATTTCCTGTTTTACTCAAATGAGGCCTTTTGTTTGTCACACCATGGTTCACATCACAAAAACCAATCAAAATTCCTCACCATGGTCAGCTACAGGAACGCAAACTGAAAACATGCATTACACATTTATTCCAGACTGCAGAGAGCAAAAGCAGGATAAACGAGACTGTGATTAGACAGAAGAGCTCTTCCAAATGCAGCTGTCCTATCCCTTTATACCAGGAGAACACTCGGTAATAGGTTTGCACTGACAACAAACACAGGTTTGTCATTAGCAGTCTGTCTTTGAGCCTCTTCACTGAGGTAAGTGAGTACAAATGTGATACAACCAATACACACAATCTCATTTATCTCATTCATATTCTTTGAACTTTCTTCATCCTGCTTCTCTCAGATGGGCCATGCTCAGATTTTTATTGAACTTTGAAAATGGTATGGTACTGAGATTTAACCCAAGAGCCCTGAACTGTGCGTCTCTCCACATCTTTCATTCCAATCTCCAATATAGATGAAAGCTGTATATGTAGTGCTGTGCAAAAGTCTTGAACCACCCCTCATATCTTTTTATTTTGCAAGGAAAATGGGAAATAGATGCAGCAATTTACTGAAACATGTAAACCTACTTGAAAATACGGCATATAAGGCAAACGTTTAGTTGGCGCAATTATAATGAGCATTAAAGTCAATATCCGGTATGACCGCTTTGATTCTTCATCATAGCCTGAACTCTCTTAGGCAAACTTCTTGGAATCTCCTTAGGTAGTCTTCAGGAATAGTTCTCCAGGCTTCCTGAAGGACATTCAAAGCTCTTTGTTGGATGTTGGCTGCCTTTTGTTCTGTTCTCTGTCAGAATGATCTCACACTGCATCAATAATATTGAGGTCTGGACTCTTGGGAGGTGATAGTGTTCCATTGTGTGTGTTTCTATCCAGGTATGCTTTTAGTGTACAGTAGCAGTGTATTTGGGATCATTGTCGTGCCGAAAAATGAAACAGCTGCCAATCCAACACTACACGTGATAATGCATCTGATGGTACTTTTCTGCATTCATAATTCCATCAATTTTAACAAGATGTCCAACACTACTGGCTGAAATACAGCCTCAAACCATGACCAGAGCCTCCACCATGGCTGTAGACACTCACTGTTGAACCTCTCTCCTGACCTCCTCTGTATATATTGATGATGATTTGAACAAAAAAATTACAATTTGGATTCATCACTCCATGAGACCTGTTACCACTGATGTTCAGTCCAGTTCTTATTTAATTTGGCATACCTCAGCCTTTTCCCCCTGTTTCCCTTCCTTAATAATGGCTTCTTGACAGCCACCCTTCCACTGAGACCATTTCCTATGAGGCTTCAGCGAACAGTAGATGGATCAGCTGAAGGGCCAGATGCATCTCTCAGGTCCTGTGTCAGCTTTTTTCCTATTTCTTAAAGACAGATACTGTTCATTTGCTGTAGATAGGATTTTTTTAGGCTTGCCAGGTCCTTCTATTCTCCTCCACTTGTCCAGTTTCCTCAAAGTTTTGAAGGACACACTGGATATCATGCTGAGATATGCCAAATTTTCAGCTAACAGATCTTTGGGAATCACCTTGTTTGTGCAAAAATAAAATGTCTGTCAAACTGTGTTATCTTTGGCATTTTTTCACAGATTCAACTCAAATATACAAATATAAAAATATAAAATGAGTTAAACTGGTTTGTTGCTAAATTGTTGGGGTAGACAAAACACTGATTTATGCCTTGAATCTGTGGCTTTTTATGCCTGAAGGATTTATAGGTTAGTGTTTAGTAGTTTAAGAAATGAAAACCATTTCTCTGAAAATGGTCAGGTAGAAGGACTGGACCTTCAAAATGTGTGGAGAGCTACTGCTCAAGATCACTTTAAAAAAAAATTACAAGACTCAGTTTAAGGTTCATTTGTTTGTATCTGTAGGTTGATTTGGGCTGCAGTAGTGAGTCAGCCATCCTCACAGGCACCTTTAGATAAGCATAATACAAAATACTGGATAAATAAATAAATAATAGAGAAGTCACACAGCTTCATGTAGCTTTTTTTTTTTGTTAAACTGTGCTGTTCTGCACTTTGGGACCAGAAACCTGAAGCCATAAAATCTACTTGGAACCAAAATAGAAAGAAATGAGTGGTAGCTCAAAACTTTTGCACACGACTATCTATATATGAACTTGAAACTAACTGGGAAGAAAACAAGTGCTCTGCTGCTGTGTATTCAAAATGAAATGATCATTTTGTGCTTTGTACCATGACAGCAGTGGTGTTTTTCTTATCTCTCATTTAAACGCCATAAAAGAAACAACATATTATTTATATTCATCGTGTCCTTAAATATTTAGCTGAGCTGATAATAAAATCAATTTAAGCGGAGTTATCCTTGTAAAGTACAACTTTTTTTTTCCAGTCACAAAGCACATTTCTTGATTCAGTGATGAGAATGTGAGATGAAAGGGGGAATTTATTCCACCTCTGAGCCGTTCAAAGTGGAGTTGCACTTAAGACATCGGTGACAAAGAAAGGCTAGGCTGTCATGCTTTGACAACTAGGCTCAAGGGTGGGATCATTTACACCTGGCTGATATCGAATCCGTTTTTACTCCATCTCACACCTTTGCTCCCTGACTTATCATTTTCTCATGCCTGTGTGCATTCTCAAATATTCATGACCACAAAGCCAGTGTCATCTTACAGTATCTAAATGGGAAGCCCAAGGCACAGGTAAAATCATCCTACTATGAAATTCTTAGGTCTTCTACCACTGTTAAAGCAGTCATCTATAAACCTCGCTCCATCAGTTTCCTCCCCCCTCGTGGTTTCGATTTCCACACCCCTTATTTCCACTCCAAAACTTTTATGGTAGGTACAATATGAAAATAGATGGCATGGCACATAACGCAAAACTGCAAATGTGCTACATCTGTATGTATTCTGTTTCTAACCATGTGTGCTTTTCTGCATTCCACTGCAGTGAATCAGCTGGTGGCACAACATCTGTTATCAAAGCTGAAAGTGATATGTAAAACTTTTGACAGACGATTTGTAAAACACACACACAAACACAGCAAATTGCCCCATGTTCACTCTTGCAAAGGGGCAAAAAAAAAAAAAAAGAAACATTAAATGACTGAGCCTTGACTGAGTGATTCTCGATCTGCCACTTAAGCAACCAGGGGCTGACGCATTGTGCCAGCTCATGTTCAGGGTCATGCCTGTGTCAGCTAAACCCTCTCTAATGAGACCCAGACAAGTACGCTGTGCCCGGCCGAGCGGAGCCGGAAATCTAAGCGCAAGAGCTCTGGCACCAGGAAAAAAAAAAAGAAAGAAAAGACAGAAAGATCTATTGCAGGGGCACTATGCAAAGCATTGTTTTAATGGTCACAGTTTTTTTTCCTAAGCAGTCTCAGTAAGTTATAAGGTCTCCACTTTTTTGGGGGTGGAATGAGTTGAGTGAAGCATATAAAAATAAGAAATGCTAAATAGGATCTGTCTATAAGGCTATTTGTTTAGCATAAAGCTCTAAAAGCAAAGCTTGAGTGAAATGTTGTGCGCTTTATCAGTGATACTTTTGACAGTCTGACAGGAGCTATTGAGAACTATCAGTCACAGAGAGTGAAGGACAGCACAGAAGACAGACACTAAAAATCCCCAAATCCTAAAGTACTTAATAAAATCAAATATTTTGTCCACCACCTGGATATCAAAGAATCTTTGAATGGCACTTACCTTGAACATTTTTTTTCTTCAAGGCGTTCTTAAAATATTTTAATAACTATTTTATCAACATTAAGTTGATAAAATTTGATCTGTAACTACTGAGATTGATTTTAGATCCACCAGCGTGGGTCCAGTCAAGCAAACTGATGGTTTTAGGGAAGCTTGAAGCTGTTAAACTGCACGTCATGTCTGTGTGTATGTTTTTATGGGACAGTGGTGACGGGGGACCTTAATAATGCCACAAGAACTATCTGTGCCCCCACCCCCCCACCCACAGTTGTCCAGGTTCCCACAGAGAGCTGCTCTTTGAAGAACCATGGGGTGAAATATTGAGGTCAGGCAGAGTTTAGAGGGTGACTCGACAGAAATAAGAAATCTGTACCTGCAATGTATTTACATAGTCTAAAAATAAACAAATTAGAATCCATTTATTATGAGAGTTATTCTGAGGTAACTGAGATTAAACTACACGAGAGCTAACAGAGTAAAACAGATTGAAACAGGGACTTGGGGGGGGCATAAGATTATAAAACCATCTGAGCTGCCGTTTTAGTGAGTGTGGAGGACATGGTTGTGGAGCGTGGAGGTTACCCCTCCCTACCATTCCCTGTACATGTTGGTTACATGTTGGTTGGGTACATGTTGGTTCAGGGGTGCATGGCCAGATGTTTTGGTGTGGTTCTTGGCCTGCTCCCTTGGGGGTTGTGGTCTGGGGGTGCGCAGACCTCTGCGGTGCAGGTGGGGAGGGGGTTGTGCTGGCTGTCGGGTGGCTCTCGGGTGCCTGGGGCCCTGTTCTGGAGGGTTGGGCTGCCAGTTGCCTCTGGTTCTCTTGCCCTTTGGCGGTAGGGTCTCCATCTAGGGCCTCCCTCCTTCCTCTTCTGGGATGTGCACATGGTTGCCATCGGGATGTGTGGCCTTAGGTCTTCGGATGGCCCGGCTCTCCTAGGTTTTTCTCTGTCTGTTTCTGGCTCCCAGGGGGCATCGTTGCTGCTTCTCACCCTTCTCACCCACATTTCATGGCAAAGCCACAGACATTCACACTCTCTCACTCCCTCTCACACATACACCACAACAAGATTGTTGTTTGTATATCCATTTTGCTTTTTGTTTTGCTTTTGTTCTTTCAGGTGCTGTTTGTTTTTGTATGCATTTTCTTGCTGTTGCAACAGTTGATGATGGATGTGTCTTTTCTCCTATTTTCTCACCTTTTTTCTCTATTTTTTTCCTGCTTGTCAGTTCTGGTATCACTGTATCGCACATGTAAAAGAAAAACACTAACAAGAGGAGCCTATAGAGAGTTTATAAAGCTCACCCCAGCAGTTCCAGAATGTTCCTGACACTTTCATGGAAATTGAAACCTCAGGGTTGTTATGTTTTCATGTCTTCAGTAAAACAGGGACAGAATATTGTGTGATAATAGTTTGTTTGTTTTTTTCAAAAATGAGTGTTGTAAATCCTCATAACACACTCCCTTCTCTCGGAAACAGGTAGTTCAAAAGTTGATACCTCACCTAAAGTAAGAAGGGAGCATCTTGATACCCTGTAGGTGCTGCACAGACCTTTGCAGACTCACTTCCACATGCTGTTAGCTGTGTGCTGTCACCAGGGGGCGGTGTAAAGAAAATAGATGGAAGAACCAGTAATGTGGGTTACTCTTGTTTGTGTTTGTGCTGCTGTTGGTCCTCTAGCTTAGCCCCTGCTTTATAGAAGATGGAAGTCATAATATAAAAAAGAAGAAAGACCTAGATCTGCAACCAATTGTTTACTTGTCCAATGTTTACTATGACAGCTAAGATAGGCTCCAGCTCCTCTGCACTCTGAATTAGTGAATAAGTGGTTAAGAAGATGGATGGATGGATGGATGGATGGATGGACTGCTTCAGTTAAGGGTCATATGGGAATTGGTGCCTATTGCACCATTTTGTGGGTAACTCAACTGCCACAGTCTTTCTTATCAAGCCAGCTTTTTCACCACTCAGAATTTACACATAACTCATATTGTTGGTGCCTTAGGGCTAGGTACTGTTTTTTGGAGGATTGCAAATGCGTTTGCATAGCCTCTGCATAGGTTGAATTCCCCAAATCCCTCTCTTTGTGAAACCAGACTCCTACGCAAATGGACAGCAATGCAAGATCATAAATCCCACATTATAACCATTGAGGGAAAAATTAATTCAGCTTTTACAGGAGAATGTCAGGATGGCACTTCATGACCTGGGAGGTTGGGTTTTGCAATGACCCAAAGCCAACAAATAAAGAAATAAAATGAGTGAAAATGTAAAAAAAAAAAATCACTTGTTTGGAAAGGCCACGTCAGAGTCCTGAACTTAAGCAAGATGGTTTGGCATGATCTGATGAAATGTTCAATGACAAAAACCAGAAATGTTAATCAGTTACGGTTTTATAGGGAGAAATGATCCAAAATTCCTCATCAGTACTATTCCAGTTTCATAGGGTGGAGATGTGGCTCAGGAGGAAGAGTGGAGTCGTCTACTAATCGGAAGGTTGGTGATTCAATCTCCAGCTCCTCTAGTCCATATGTCAGTGTGTCCTTAATCAAAATACTGATATATAATCAAAATACTTTCTGATAGCATTAAAAAGCTGTGTGTGTGTGTGTGTGTGTGTGAATGAGTGAAGGTTTTTTGTACTGTAAAGTCCTTCGAGTAGTCTAGAAAAAGTCATTGCTATAAGTTACCTCTATGAGGTACTAAATTTAACATTTTACTTACTTTTGGAAGTGGTAACCACAGGTGGAAAAACACAATGCTGTTTCATGCCAAGACAAGTAGCAGATTGTTCAAGTAGATCATTTCAAGCTACATGCAGCCACACAGAGAGTGCAAAAAAAAAAAAAGACCCCAGTGTGTTTGCACACTAGAGCAAACACTGCTCCGGTCCACAAACACACTGGAACCATGTTTGTGCTACTGCTGGCCTTGTGCCGATGCAAAATCAGAGGCCTTAAAGTAATACATTTGCAAATACTAACCATGGCTATACTGAAGTCCTAACTCATCATAAAGCTCATGAATGTTTCATAGTAAGTTATGCCAAATTAAGATCTTGGCACACAGGGTTGAGTGGGGTGGTTGATTGAGATCAAACGTGTGTGCACACGGAAGAGCCTGTTATAAAGTCTGTTTTAAACGTCTAAATCAGAGGGCCCGGCCCATTCAGGATTCTATGTCTGGCTCTCTTTTTCATTCCCACTGACGTACTGGCTGGTTTTCCCGTGGGATCAGTGCCATGCACAGATGCTCACTGAAGGCTTCACACCCTTTTCCTTCAAAACTCAAAGCAAAAGTTTTGGTCTAAGACTGACTGGAATGATTACTACCATACGGCCGCGATTCAATTCTATAAATCAGCACACAACTCTTTCCACCTCCAAATCAGTAGGATAAATTTAAACATAATGAGATTCCGAAACCGTATTTCTTTTAATGATCCTCCCCTGTAAAGTTTAAAGCTCAGTACAGCAAAACCTACACTCTAGAGATGACTGCTTCACAAGTGGCTTTGAACACACTGTCATCGTTATAGCTCCGTTTCTTACCCGCTGGATTTTTAACATACACACATACACAACACACGCACACACCGAGCAAAAGTGTTTACTCACTGATTCCTGGGTCTTGTCCTTTGCATCATACACGCTTAGCTTGACTAGCGTCTCTGGGCTAGCAGGATACTCTGAAGGGAAGGTCACCCCCGTCAGAAACAGTGGGTCTTTGTTCGCCTGGCAGAGAGAGAGGAACAACACAGAAATATAGTGAGCTACAGTGTGTGTATGTGCACATGTGTGATTATGCACATTTGTACTGCAACACAGATGTACATGAAAAAGGAGGAAGTGAATGGGGGGAAAAAAAGGAGGGAGACTCGGATGGGTACATGAGCCAGCAGCTGGGCTCAGTCTGCCCCCTTCCTCCTCCTGCATTTCTCTTCATTCCTCTCGCCTTTTCCTGCTGCCTCTCCTGGGCACAAAAAAAAAAAAAGAAGATAGAGCTCTCGCTGATGGGTCTACCTGAAGGTGTGGCATAAATACAGTCTGCCAACTGAGGCTGCAGATCAGGAGCAAAAAAAAATGTTGACAGGTAAGCTGGTGCAGTGGCAGGCAGGCAGTGGGATTAAACCAAACACAGCAGACAGCGCTGGGCGTTCAAACACCAGAAGGCAGCATGGCATTAACCAATATTTGCTCACAACCTCCCTGAAAGCACAATACGCAAGTCACCACCTTTAACTTCTGTTGTGCTTGTTTTGCCATGTCCTTAGGAGACATTCCTTTCATTCCACACCAGCTAACAAGGGTGTGAGTAGTATTTGCCTTAACACCAAAACCTTTCTAAAAACAAAGCCCAACGAAACGAGCAAAACAGCAGACAAGCAGTGTCATGAAATAAGGAGAGTCTATGTGCCGGTTTCTACCAGATTTCACTTATTCAGCAACATGTTGACAAAGTTGAATGGTGATATTTACTGACAGTATCATGGTGATATGCCTCCGCTTCCATTATGCATCAAAACAAAGGAAATTGTTGTTATATTTAAAAAAACTGTTTTTACCTTTAAGCGTATTTTAAACTTTTTTAAAAGCTGCAAGACGATCAATAGGATCAGTTTGTTTTGGTCTCTGTTTTATGATTGATTTAGCAGTAGTTTGGTATAGTCTGTGTCTTGCCCCATCTATCCCTGCTTGTCCCTTTATCTTTCTGGAAATATCTGTGACTCTGGAGCTACATGTTACTAATAATCAGTAGCTGGCTCCACCAAAATGCTGAGGGTTTATTGTAATATTGTTGCTGTCTTGCTTCGCTCTCCTTTTCTCTCTTCTCTTCCCTTCACGCCAATCAGTCGCAGCAGGGGGCAGCCCTCCCTGAGCCTGGTTCTGCTGGAGGTTTCTTCCTCTTAAAAGCATTTTTTTTCTCTCTTTAGTTTTGCCCAGTGACTGCTCATAGGGGATGGTTAAATCGTTGTGCTTTTCTTTGTCCGTATCTTACAATACGAAATGCCTCCTGCTGTGAATTTGTGCCATAAAAAAATCAAATTAAATGGAACTGAATAAGCTGTCGACCTGTCCGGGGTGTACCCTGCCTCTCGCCCTGTGACAGCTGGGACAGACTTCAGCCCCCCCACGACCCTGAATTGGATAAGCGGAAGAAGATGGATGATGGATGTATGAGCTGTGGCATCATGAGAGTTTACCACATTTTTATTTATTTATTTATTTATTTTTATGTCTGAGTTTCATCAGTAACTTAATGTAGACCATGAAGAGCAGCAAAGCAGTCTAAATGAAAATCAGCTGAAATTAGTGTAATGTTACTTCCTTTTTCTCCTCTTATTTGATGCTCTTGCAGTATCGAATGTCATCTGCAGTGAGGCAGCAGCAGTATTAACAAGATAATCAACCTGTGCCTGCGAAGCTTATTTATCCATCACTCCTCCGTTCTGTAGGCATGTGACATTGAGGTAAATAGCCGAATCACTTCCTCAAATATGGTTATAGAAGTGTTAAAGTCACACTTAAGAATTACTTTATCTGCTACTGATTAGATAAAAAGCCAGAAAATTTAGAGGCAAGTAGGCAAGATAAGACAGAATCATTGATAATTTATATCAATAATGCCTCAGGTCAGTCCTAGCTGACACAACTTTTAAGGCATCTCTCTAACATTCATAAATTTCTTTTAAATAAATCCCACGTGTAAAATGTTTGCAAAAATAAAATAACTTTCCGTGTGCATATAATCGGCAATAAATTCTAATTAAAAACTTGATTGGCACCCAGGGAGTGCAGCCTTCCACCAAGGCCAATGCGCTGTATATTGCATGTTGTTTTTTAAAGAAATGATCCAAATGTGCGCCAACAAATTTATAGTTGGCTGTTGGCTTGTTTATTTCTGTGCATTCTTGCTGACAAACACAGCAATACATTTTATTCCTCCAACTTAAGGAATAAAATGTATTGTTCCAGGAGCTGAGGGGCTTTCCTGGGAAGACTCAAGAACTGTTTAATCACTTGGTGTTGTCTATCTGAAGCAATTCAAAGCATTGTGTGTTTACACTGGAGGTTTCCTGTTCCTTTGCACAGCTCTGATGGGCGTCTCTAGAACACAGTCCTCTGGGACCGTGTGGGAGCAGATTGGGGACTGGTAATGAGACTGATACAGACAGACTGGCAGCCACACTTGAATGTATGGACACACCCTTAAGTAGAAAAAAAAAATCCCCATAAGCATAGAAAATAAGACTGGGTAGTATAGCTGAAATAAATATGATGTTGTACATATTCTGATCTGACATAAGTTGGTAAAATCCCATACAAAATATTCAGTGTGCAAAGGTATATACCACATTTCAATGCACAAAACTCAGATTTACATAAATTAATCTGCAATACAAACTATTGAGCTGTTTTGTGCAACTGTTCCATACATAGTATAATAGTTATAGAAGGTGCAATCAAAAAGTTCGTACTAATTAAAAACTGGCCACTCATTCCTTTGAGGTTGTCTCCTTGTGGGCTTGGCACCATTTCCAGTGCTTCCACTTTTTTTTTTTAATAAAGAAAACCCATCCATCATTTCTGGCTACTTGTCCTTGCACATTTGCAATTTTACATCAACTTCTATGCCAGAATTACCCATCCTTCATATCTAGAATCCTTACTTATGATGAGAGCTGGGTCTCTGAGGCCCAGACACTAAACAGCAGTCGACAAACTATAGTGTCCAAAACTAAAGGCAGCACTTCAACATCGGAAGCCTGACCAAACTGTGCTTGTAGCTTTTTTTTCTGGATTGCACTGTGAATTTGTGTCCTTGGGTCAGACTGTCCACACAGCTGCACCTTAACATCACAGTGCATTGAAAAGGCTGGGACTTTTTGGCTGAACTGCCCTCTTCCCCAAAGTAAAATTTAAGTTGAAAGGTCAACAATTTGACACAGTGGCAGGATCAAGTGTGCATCGCAGATAGGCGTGCGTGCGTGGTCAGAACAGGAATTCAGGGGAATAATCTAAATGAAGCAGAAGTACTAAGCTGTGAAAAGCTGCATGAGGAGATGGCTTTGGCGTGGATACTGTAGCTCACAAATTGTAATTTGGTTTCTGCTTTGTTGATCACACCACAAACCATCAAAATATGATTTCCTGGCAAGGAAAGTTACTTCAGCACTTTGACATACCACAGATTTATTTAAACAGGCAATATTTCAGCACCAGTTAATTGTGTCAGTTAGTAGTGTATAGAGACAGAAAAAAGAAGAACAGAGAATGAAGGATATGGTCTGAACAAAGGCTCTCAAGCCAAGGACTCAAACCACAGGTGTTGTGGTTACATACCCTATTGAGATAATTTTGTGGTTTAGCGGATGTGTTTTGATCCATCACCCCAAACATGCCCACACAATGGTCTATTATTTCTTCAGAATGAGTTTAAAAGTCAGCACTGAATGAATGCCTCAACTGATTTTCTCTATCTCAGCTGAGATTGACACATCAAGTGAAGAGCCTTAGACAATACAGGGTTTCAGAGCTCGAAGAGCCAGAATCTAAAGTCTCCCTAAAAACAACAGCGTGCTAAACACACAAAGGCAGAATTACAGTATGTGTCTGACTGCACACTCGCACAGAGGGAACACACAAAAACCACCTCCTCACCACACCACTAACCCCACTGATCCTTCAGAAATCTTCCCTGGGCTGACGGAGGGGAAATAAAACAAGTCTATTGCATCTGATTTCATGTCTCTAGACATGGTAATATTAGTCTTGACGCCTGGTTCCATTTTGCCACCCAGCCATGAAGCGGTGTGGTTTGTGTACACTAATGTTCTAAACACACAGCCTGATTGAGCACAGTGGGTACACACACAGTGGAATCAATGCACTGCTTTGAGCCCAGAGCAAATGGGGATCTTATCAGCACTATACACTGACAAAAAGACAGACTTGACCATTATACTCCAGAATGTGCAGGTACACAGACATAATCCGTTACACCTCCCTCTCTGGCACGTTGAATATGCCTCATTCAGACTTACCAGCATGCTTGGCAGCCTCAGCTGCAGCTGAATCTTCTTAGAGCTGCTGATGGGCTGAGATGAGCTAAAGTGGTAATGCTGTCTCCATTTACACAAAGACGTGAGCCAGGCTGTCATACAAGTGGTCAACATATGCTATGGGAGGCAGCTGCCCCGCTCTTGTCTTTTTGTCAGTTTGGTTTGCAAATCTCTGTGGAACAACCAATTTAGGCCATTAAGAGGGCGTGTGTGTTTGTATGCGATTGGGATGAGGGGGAAGTGCAAATATTCTGGGTTTTGCTGCACTGGGCATTTTTTTTCCCTTTCCTTGACCATTCATAATTACGTATACACAGAGAGACTAGACTTTTGGACTTGTTCCACGCAGGGGGTTCTTTGCTCAACTAGCTTGACATCAAAGGCTGTTTTATCCTCTGCTGTTGCGTGACGTCAAATCCCCTCAAGTACCACCACTCCTGGACCCATTGCCCGTGTTTAAGGAAAGGGATTTTCCTACACAGAAGTATTAGGGATTGGCAGAAAATGCAGCTCTTTCCATCCCAATTTCTCTCTCTTGTGTCAGCCTCAAGATAGAGAAAGCATACACATGTGGAAAACAAAGGACTTGCAATTTCTACAAAACGGACATCTCTTTTCTCTGAACATTCAGCAAAATACCAGATGGCAATTCTTTTTGTGTGTGTGTGCTGGCAGCTTCAATAAAATTTGTCCAAAATGATTCTTGTTGCACTTGAGCTGTCAATTGTCCTTTTCTGTTTTACCAACTGCAGATTAAGATGCAGTATCCCCACTGAGACATAAATTTCCTTTATGGAGATGAAATGGGTCAAGATAAAATAGCGTGTCCCACCTCTGTATTGCAACCCCGGTTCCAAAAAAATTGGGGTGTAAATAAAAAAAAATGAAATCCATTTGAACCCCACCCTTTTTTTTGTTTCAGGTTGCAACTTTTTCCATTTGTTTTGAGACTCTCTCTCTCCTTACAGCCATATATACCTCCCAAAAAGCTGCCCCTGTCCATACTTCCTTTGAAACATGCAGGTGATGAAACATAAAAATTGATCATATAATTTTCATAAAAAAATACAAATTTTTCCCCCTGACCTGAGTGGGTTTTGTAGCAACTGGCATATTCTATCATTTATCTTTGAAATTAAACCTTTTTATCACATACAGCATGATGATTCACATATTACAGGAGTAGGAATAATGCTGAAGCTTCTCACACAGCCAACCAAACCGGGCTCCAGCAAAGCCGACAGCAGCTGTTGAGAGAAGACATCCTGGGAATGTGACAACAGCGAAAACACAAGTGGCAGTTGTGCTATCTTCAAATACTACACATAGAGTAAGGCTCCCCAGCACGCACGCACGCACGCACACACACACACACACACACACACACACACACACACACACACACACACACACACACACACATCTTGCTCTGGTCATACAGGTTAATAAACATCTGTTTCTGTATTAAGTGCAAAAGCCTACTAGCTGTCATTGTCCTGTAAAGAAACTCTTGTTCCCACAAATACATTAAAACTTCATTCAAAGATTCTTTCCAAAACACATTTTTTCTCAATTTTGCTTTACTTCTGATTCAAAATAACATTAATATTTGTACTCTGATTGATCCAATTTCTGGGGAGATGCTTAAATACACTGGTTTATATAATAGAAGAGAGGCTCACTTTTATGACACAATCCAGACTAATAAAATGAATATATTTCACAGCAAATCCTCCAGACTGTCTTAGACACTCCTCTAAGGTTGCAAACCTCTCCTTTAAAACATGCTTATTAAATCACAATGAATGTGAACATACCCTTTTGTTGTGAAGACAAAAGCAGTCCATATCCTCAGATCATACTCTGAATCCTGAACATTACAGCCATGAAATCAAAACTCAAACAGCACTCAGAGTGTCTGCAGAGCTGGCTGAGCCAGCATACAATATCCTACCACATCCTGTGTTTCCACACGCACAAACACACATACGCTGCTGCTCCCTTGACTGAAGGGAAAAGCAGTTGAACTCAGTCTTTGAAAGAGACGGTTATGCTAATTTAGCTTTACTGGATTAGGAGGGAAATAGTGTCTCCTTTTTATGCGTCTGGAAACTTTGCCATCATATGAGGAAGGAGAAGGGGGAAAAAAAGGAGTGTGTGTGTTGGCCTATGCACATGTGTGTAGGTGGGTGTTCCAAAGTGGGACGGGGGCAGCTGTTGCTGCCCAGAAAACACTTGTGTGGCTGCTGTCTCAGCAACAACACTGTCACACTGGAGGTAACAGAAGAAGAATTTAAAGAGGTCAAAGAACACAAAAACACTCTTACTCTGTTACCCACATGCAATTAAACCCAAAAACACATACTGTACACATACTGTAAATGCATAATTGGCACACAACACATCCACTCATGTGAATGTCTGGACTCAGCTGTCATTAGAAATAGAAGGTTAGGACTCATTGTCTGTTCCAGTTCGGTGACTCAGATGGAAAAGCAAGGTTGAGAAAAAGGAGGACAGACAGTGATGGAGAGAATACCAACCAAGACTTGGTGACCCAGAGACACAGCAAAACAACAACATCAAAGGTCAGAGAAAGGCAAGAGGATGGCACATGCGCATGTGTGTGTGTGATGCCTTACCTCGACTATCTCTGTGCAGGCATGAGACACAAGGTGCTGCTTGTGGGGATCTATGACAGCCACCTGGACCAAAGCATTGGGCTTCCTGTCTCTGCCTGAGGCCACCAGATCATTACAGGCTACACAGAGGAAGAAAGGGAGGAAGGGAGAGCCGACAGGGAGCACAGAGGATGAGAGAAACAGGAGACAAGAAGAGAGAAGAGAAGAGAGGAGAAGGGGATGAAAGATAAGAGGGAAAGATTTTCCTTTAGGATATAAACTTAAGTGACAGTCAAAAATTGAGAACACAACAATAGATGGCAGAGAATAACATCAAATAAGCATACAGGAAGGACGGAGAAAACAGCCAATGTAGGTTTACAAACATGTATTAGAATTCATATGACAAAGTGCTAAACATCTGCATCATCACAAAGGAACCAAACACCTAAATGTACTGTATGTTAGGGCTATTTAATTGATTTTCAAACAGGATTTTGGCTTCCAGTGATTCCAAAAAAAAAGACACCTCAGATTAAACAACTGTAAACGGTTAAAAGTTCAATAAATGTATGGTACCAATGAATGTTCATGTTCATGGTCCTGATTTCAATAACTTGCCAAAATACCCTTGAATTTTTTCCCCCCATAACTGAGAAGCTCTACTTTATGCACTGAGACCTGAACCCCAAAACACAATATAAGTTTGGAGAAGAAAATCAAGTACATACATAAATTAAGATAAACTGTACTGGGCCACCCCTCATTTCTTTATATTTTGCTTCCAAGGAGCCACTTTCTTGTCTTTTTTTTTTTAAAGTGATCTTGAGCAATAATTCTCAAGGCTTTCTGAAGGTTTTTCATAGTTTTTCTTTGGACAGTGGCTGTCCAAAGTACAGTCCTTGTGCCTGCCTTTTTTCAGAGTAATGTTTTTTTTAGTTTGTTAAGCCACTTAAGACTGAGCTATGATTAAAAAAACACATCAACCAACCGATGAACCAATGCTGTGCCTACATGTAAATAGACAACTATGCAAAGAAGCAATTTTAAATTGTATCTTTCCACTTTGTTACTAGCATCTTGTCACAAAAACACTTTGTTCCCATTTCTTGAGTTGAATCTACAAAAAATGCCAAGGATAACACAGTTTGACAGACATAAAATTGTATTTTTGCACCAACAAGGCAACTCCTGAAGAGCTATTGGCTAGAAATTTGGCATGTCTTGGCATGGTGTACAGTATGTCCTTAAATAATTTGAAGAAACTGGACAAGTGGAGGACAGACGAACCGTATCTGAAAGCCATGTCCTTAAGAAAGAGGAAAAAATCTAGCAAAGACCTGACATAGGACCTGATAGATGCATCTGCCCCTTAAGTTGATCCATCTGCTGTTCAGTGAAGCCTCATCAGAAATGGTCTCAATGAAAGGGTGGCTGTCAAGAAGCCAGTCTTAAGGACGGGAAACGAGGAGTAAAGGCAAAATATGCCAAATTACACAAGAACTGGACTGAAAATCAGTGGCAACAGGTCTTATGGAGTGATGAATCCAAATTTGACTTTTTTGGTTATAAATGTCATCAGTATGTAGGGAGGAGGTCGGGAGAGAGCTACAACAGTGAGTGTCTACAGCCATCTGTAAAACATGGTAGAGGCTCTGTCATGGTTTGAGGCTGCATTTCTGCCAGTGGTGTTGGAGATCTTGTCAACGCGGATGGAATTATAAATGCAGATGCAATACCATGTGTAAAGTGTCTGATTGGCAGCAGCTTCATTGTTCATGACAATGATCCCAAATACAAAGTCAATGCAGTAAAAGCATACCTGGATAGAAAGACACAATGGAACACTATCAGTCATGAATGGGCTCCCCAGAGCCCAGAGCTCAACATTACTGAAGCAGTGTGGGATCATCTTGACAGAACAAAAGGCAGCGAACATCCAAAGAAGAGATTTGAATGTCCTTCAAGAAGCCTGGAGAACTATTGCTGAAGACTACTTAAAGAAATGACAAGCAAGCTGCCTCAGAGAGTTCAGGCTGTGATGAAGAATAAGCATGGGCATGCCAAATATTGTACTAGGATTGTACAGACTCTGTTTTTGTCTTATATACTGTATTTCCATGTATATTTGCATGTTTCAATAAATCACTGCACCTACTTCTCCTAGCAAAATATAAAGAAATGAGGGTTGACTAAGGACTTTTGCACAGTACTGTACTAAAATTGATGCCTCAGCAGTCAATTAAAATGGCAGCAAGGCAAGTCAAATTCCCCCTGGCAGTGAGATATCGGCTTTATGATGGCTTTCATTTCTGACATCAAAAGCAGCCTGTCACTCAGCACCCATGTCTTTCAAGGACAGGAAGAATGTTCATCTCACAGTTTCTGTACAGGAAATCTGGTTGAATGAACGGTTTTGAAAAGAAACCCTAAGATACACTAGGAACGCTCATTGATGCCATCACAACCAAAGTGATAAACACAACTCCACTAAGACATCCTTGTGATCTCCTTGGTAGAGTCAGCTGTACAGCAGTGAAGTCAAACAGCAACAAAGCATCTTGGATTTTCCTGAATATTTCAAAGGACGCTAATGTCTGCTGTTACAGAACACAAACAAAAAAAACAAGGAAAAAAATAAAACAGAGGATGTGACTCTCGTGTATCACATGAAAGGTCTATAAAACCATCCAGCTCGATACGGAGTAAACTACACCATATGGCTGTTAATTTATGGCTCTGAATTTATGTATGAATTAGCAATTGTATGCATTCAAGTACAGTAATGACAAAATTTTGTACAGAAACCTCCCTGGATCTGATACAAAAGCTGCATTTTAACTATGCAGCACAATTTTGGCATGCAGTATTAATGTGTGGTCCATCCATCCATCCATCCATCCATCCATCCTCTTCCACTTATCCAATTCAGGGTCATGGGAAGGCTGGAACCTACACTTTAGAAATACGAATAATATGACTCAGTGCATGAAATTTTAAAGCAAATTAAAAGGCAGAAGTGTGCTCCTTTGTGCTTTATTTTTATAATTTTGAATTAACTGATTTGGCAACTGAGCAGCAAGGGAAGGTGAAAGGCATACTAAAAGTGAGAGAAAAGCAATAACAATAAAGGTTGAGAGGAAAAAGATGATAAAGTGGTTTCTTGTTTGTCTGTTTTCCTTTCAATGTGCAACTGATATTTTGATACTGTAAAATACCATCTAATGTAGTAAGGAGGCCCATTCAGGATATAGTAAAACTTAATTTATGAAAAATCTACAGACAGTGATCACCACCTACTGAAAAGAAATCTAAAAACCAGGCATTTCCCAGCAACATTGGGAAGGTAATGGTGCTGTCAGGGTGACTGTCATTGGCATTTTAAAGAACAGCAAAATAAACAAAGACAGCCTTTAATGAGCATTTGTCACAAAAAGGTCTGCAAGAAAGCAGAGAAACAAAAAAAAATTGCTTGAACCATAAAAAATTTAAGCTTTTTTGTGATCCGTGCCTTTACTATTCTTTTTCAACCTATCTTGATCAAATAAAGCGGAGAAATATTTTCTTCAAGGTCGACTTTTAAAAGTGCTTCAGTTAAAGGAAGGGGTTGTATGGTGATTCACAAAATGTAGTGACAGCATGAAATTCTGTCGTGTTTCACAGAGACCGACTATAGCAAAAGAACATCTTAAACCTCAACCCAGGTCTCAGTTAACATTTAACATCTATACAATAAAAAAACAAAACAAGAAGTTCATTAACAGCCACCATATGGGGAAACCTTTCCCTTTTTTCAGGTATTTATGTCTAGTATGTAAAAATCTAGCAACCAGTAAACACTACAGTACATGTTGGTGAGTCAGGACTGTTTTAAGTAGATTTACCTCCTGCTCAAACTATGACTCCTGTGAAGGCCTTACCAGACTGCCTGGAAGATGCTAACAAGTTAAAGTGCCTTAGTTTAAATGTTTGCACCTCAACAATAGTGGCAACCTCTGCCCTTTAAGGATCTATACAAACCACCCTCTGCAAAGAACCTGGAATGATCTTTGACAGCACTTTTACTTTTATAAAAAAAAAAGTAAAGCTAGCTTCTCTCAGGTTTGGGTACTTGTGAAGGTCAAGCTGTTTCTTTCCTTTGAAGACTTTGAAAAGGTTATTCATGCCTTCATATCACCTCGATGCACCTGTTTTAATAGTCTTTATTTAGATGTCAGTTGGTTTCCTGCTTGGTCGACTGCGGTTCGTCCATAAACAGTTACCCAGCTCTTAACTGTCAAATCCAAGTGAGACCATATATGGCCTGGCTTCCTTACACTGGCTCCCTGACATGCATGTACTGCCATATAGTACATGCTCAATATTAAATTTATATGACAAATACATACCAAAATGCACTGAGATGAAAACTAGTATAGCTCATACCAGCTTAAACACTGCTCAGTGTCCACATTGTCCTTGCACTATATTATTACACTATATTGCCAAAAGTATACACTCACCCATCCAAATCATTGAATTCAGGTGTTCCAATCACTTCCATGGCCACAGGTGTATAAAATCAAGCACCTAGGCATGCAGACTGCTTCTACAAACATTTGTGAAAGAATGGGTCGCTCTCAGGAGCTCAGTGAATTCCAGTGTGATGCTGTGATTAGACTTGTTGCACAGATGGTACCCTATCCTGAAATTTCACCACTAAATATTCCACAGTCAACTGTTAGTGGTATTATAACAAAGTGGAAGCGATTGGGAACGACAGCAACTCAGCCACAAAATGGTAGGCCACGTAAAATCACAGAGTGGGGTCAGCGGATGCTGAGGCACATAGTCTGCAGAAGTCTCCAACTTTCTGCAGAGTCAGATGCTACAGACCTCCAAACTTCATGTGGCTTTCAGATTAGCTCAAGAGAAAGCTTCATGCAATGGTTTTCCATGGCTGAGCAGCTGCATCCAATACGTCACCAAGAGCAATGCAAAGGGTGGATGCAGTGGTGTAAAGCACACAGTCACTGGACTCTAGAGCATGGAGATGCGTTCTCCAGAGTGATGAATCACACTTCTTCCTCTGGCAATCTAGTGGGCGAGTGGCAGTTGCCAGGGGAACAGTACTTGTCTGACTGCATTGTGCCAAGTGTAAAGTTTGGTGGAGGGGGGATTATGGTGTGGGGTTGTTTTTCAGGAGTTGGGCTCAGCCGCTTAGTTCCAGTGAAAGGAACTCTTAATGCTTCAGCATACCAAGACATTTTGGACAGTTCATGCTCCCAACTTTGCATGAACAGTTTGGGGATGACCCCCTTCTTGTTCCAAGTAGACTGCACACTAGTGTACAAAGCAGGTCCATAAAGACATGGATGAGTCAGTTTGGTGCAGAAGAACTTGACTGGCCTGCACAGAGTCCTGACCTGAACCCTGTAGAACATCTTTTATATATTGCTATGTCATAGCTGCAAAGGGTGGGCCAACATCATATGGGAATGGGATGTCACTCAAGTTCACATGCGTGTGAAGGCAGATGAGTAAATACCTTTGGAAGTATAATGTAAGTTCTGTATATAAATCTGCTCAATATTTTAAAAATCCTTTCCTAACCTTTATAGTATATTGCCCTAAATTGAAAATGATGTGAATTTCATGTTTACAAATCCCAGTGTGCATTATATGGGCAAACGTATTAGGCCACACCTCTTAATCTTTGAACTCAGGCATCTCAATGAACCATCTCAATAAACTAAGCTGGTTGGGTGGGTGCACACAAATGCCCACACTACAGTTAATGCACCGCCTGGTCCAACCTCCACAGTCCTAACACACACCACCTAGATGAGTTGTAGTCATGCATTCAGTTCACAAAGTTTGATTTTAATATAGAACAAGAATATATAAAAGTGGCACAAATAAAACAATTACACATGTCAAATGCACAGTAGCCTAACCTGCAACCTGAAGGGTCAAAATGCATAAGAAAACGTTTAAATGCCCACCACTGTGGCACATGCAAAAAGCTGCTAGAAAACTTCCCATCAGTGCTTTCACTGTCGGAAACAACAACAACAACAAATAACCGAAGTTAGACCCAATTAATTAATCTCTAATACTCTCCGATCTGCATAAACAAGCACTGGGCTAACATAAAAAAAAGTAAAATCACATAAAAGTGTTCAGTTCTGAGCTGACAGGTTAAAAACCATTTAAAACTAATTACAGCAACCACAGGCGTGTAATGAACTCGGCCCAGCTGCCCAAAATCGACACTGGCAAAGCAGCAACCTGGCGATCTGTGAATTGAAACAAGGCAATAGCATATTAAATAAACAGATTACCTGGGAGGGGATCTCCGTCCTACTTTACCATACTCCTATTTTTAGGTTACCTGTCTCCAAATTAAGATCCCACCCTATCAGGTATCATAACAGGAGTCAGCAGGGTCCACTATAAGTTTGCAATGGGAGTGAAACAAAGCCTTCTCCTACAGGTTAAACATAATCTTTAGAATCAAGCTCCACATTAGCCCAAGCAAAACTTTCTATGGCGTACCTCGTCAACAGGGACTACGACACCCATATCAGAAGGAAGTGAACCAATATACAATCATCATGTTGTGGTTCTTCCAAAAGAGATCTGTGAGTGGTTGAAACAAAGAAATGGATGAACACAGAAAGAAGAAATGAGCCACGTGAATAGTTGAAGAAAACATTTGCCTTAGTTCTCGATTGATAAAAAAAATAAGTAGATTAGGTAAAAAAAAAAAAAAAAAATTTTATCCATGACCCTGAGCAAACATATTTTATAACTATATGAACAAGAATTTTTTAATGAAAATTTTCTCTTTTTTAAAACAGGCAAATGTACTGTATTGTACACGGCTCTGGATCCAGAGCCTGAAGAGACTCTGTGAGGGGGTACTGATAAAAATAGCCCATTTATTACATTCAAACCCTGTGACATCAATTCTGAAATTGACTTTTGATTCCATTAGACTAAATCACATTTACTAATTCCTTCACTCCTCCAGGGTATGTCTCATCACGAGACTCACTTAAGAGTATTCAAAGTACAGCGTTTCACTCTGTGATATTACAGTTAAAAGTTTCTTGCTGAAACCATAAATAATTTTGTCTCCATTTTCTTTAGATGAAGCACTTTGTCTGTATTTTGCTTTAAAGCTGCTAAATTAATCTGAGTAGAAGCCATGCCACAAGCATAGAGTGGCATGGCATAGAGTGAACTGTGAAAGGAAATAACTCAGTTTACAGTAAATGGACAACATGCAGCAATTACAAGACTACAGATATAAAAAGAGTTTATTTATCAGACTGTAGTTAGGGTACAGTATGTTCATGGATGTTTGGATATATTGCCTGTGTTAGTAGTGTTTATAAAGTATTTAAGTCATAAACAAGTAGAGTAGAGAAGAAGATAAAAATAAGCTTAAAAACTCTGTTAAAAAAAAACAGAAAAAGGAAAGTTTGATTTGGAAAAAAAGAAAAAAAACTAAGTTGAAAAGAAGAAAAAAACCTTGTGCACACAGGTTTTGTGGAGAAGAGGACGATAATTTGCAACTGAAGATTCCTCCCCAGGATGTAAATGTGCATGTGTCCTTGTTAGTGGGTAAGAAGACTACTTCATGACCATAGCCTCAGAGGATTCACTGCAAGAGACAAATCCCAGAAAGTAGGGTTTCAAAAATATACTAAAAAGAAAACCAGCAGAATGAAAAAGTTCTACAGACTGATTAAAGAAAAATAAGACCTCCAAACGATGGAAAGAACAAGCGTGGAGAATGAAGAAAAGCTCACGACCCAAAGCACACCTTTCTGGTAAAACACGGTCGTTTTCCCAGTTATGGTTTGGTGTGACGGCCAATTTAAGGGGCCTACTGGCATTTACTGGATTCAGCATTGGTGAAAGCAACAGGCTGAAGGCAGAAGTCTAGAAGAGTGCTCATATTCAGCCGGTGGATGATATTTCATCATTTAGTAATAACAATCCAATAGAAACAGGAAAAGAAACCAGAGATTTTTCAGGGTCCAGAGGTTGAAGCACTTGAACTCAGTCAAACTGAGCAACTTTCCTCCTGCTGTAAATTAAAGGCAGGGAGACCCTACAAGTAAGAGATGACTGTTATGCAGCTACAGTGAAAGCCTGGGAGAGCACAGAGGGGATACAAAAAGCATGCGTTAACGGATTTTCCACAAAATGTTAAAGAGGACAATTTAGTTTGACTAACCTGTCGAATTTTCATTGAAACCTGTAAGTGTATTTCCCACACAGTTGTTTCTAAGTGATTATATTAAAGCTGATTAAATTTTGTGTACTGCCCTTTTCTTCTGTGCCAAAACACAGATCTTTAAATGTAAAAAAAAAATTAAAAAGTGTAACTCCCCAAACATGTGAGGCCTGGACTAAATTTATAGCAGGATTTTAACAACTGAGAAATTTTATTATGCTCCTCTTTTACACTTAATGCACAATTGTCTATTATTTTAAAGTGTCTTACTATGGCTTTATGGGTACTTAAGTAACCAGTTGGATCTAATATCCTAGGTCATAATCATCTATTAAAGATCCCAAATATGAATACGTACTGAAATATTATGCACTTTGCACAGTATTGGGCAGGATTTCTGACATCTCTCATACTGTTATAGCATGCTATGGGAATCCGGATGCAGTCTCGGTTAGCAACCTTCATTCTACGCCACTGTAATGTCAGACACATAAACTATACTGAAATTTGACTTGTGGAATTTCAAGAAATGCGATTAGCACTTGTAATGCTCTTCAATTGTCTCTAAAACCAGTTTCATAACATTGCTTAACAGCGACTTTCCAAACCTAGAGACAGACCACTAGACTGAGGTTTGCCCATCTGGGGCAGCAACTGAATTTACTGTCACTACAGATGAGTTATTCGGCCATTTGGAATACTGGGATAAAAGATGAGTAAGAAGTGATGGTGCACTTGTACTGCCAGCTGGGGCAAATATTTTCCATGAAGCAGCCCTTTTATCATAATATACCTTTCTACATTTCACCTGAAAGCTTAAAACTAAATTATAGGTGAAGCTTTTTGAACAAAGATACAAGACATAATGTGATTTTTGCTGTCAAATATTGCCTTAAAAAATTGTCCACTGATTCCACTTTTTTTTTTCCCTCAAGACTATTAGAACGCGCATACAGCAAATGTTTCTGTTATAAATCAATCTACTCTGGAAAAAAGGAGAAAAAAGCTTGACTGTCCCAACCAGAAAAATCAGTACAGGCACAACAGTGATAAAACAGACCTGCACAGAGTAAAACAAGCAACTGATTAACTTATTAATTAATAATAGAATGAGGACCATGCTCAGGATGGAAAACAATGTACTTTGTCATGACCTAAGCAAAACCACACATCAGCAGAGGTCTGAACTACACTAACTGGCTCCTTCATTAAAAACACTTGTTCAACTGCACATTGAAAAAGTGTAAATATCCAATCAGCCAATCACATGGCAGCAACTCAATTCATTTAAACATCCAGACATGGTCAAGACGAATTGCTGAAGCTCAAACTGAGCATCAGAATGTGGAGGAAATGTGATTTAAGTGACTTTGAACATGTTGGTGCCAGGCATGTTGGTATGAGTGTTTCAGAAACTGTTGATCTACTGGGTTTACAGAGAATTGTCTGAAAAAGAGAAACTATCCAGTGGGATAGGGCAGTTCTCTGGGTGAAAATGTCTTGTTGATGCCAGAAGTCAGAAGAAAATGGCCAGAGTTCTTTGCGCTGACAGGAAGGCTACAGTAGCGTAGATAACCAATTGTTACAACCAAAGTATGCAGAAGAGCATCTCTGAATGCACAACATGCCGAACCTTGAAGCAAACAGGCTACAGCAGCAGAAGACCACTCTGGGTGCCACTCCTGTCAGCTAAGAACAGGAAACTGAAGCTACAATTTACATGGGCTCAGGTTGTATCCTTGAGCCATTTGTATAAGAGAAGATTGGAAATCTGTTGACTGGTCTGATGAGTCTCGATTTTTGCAGCAACATTTAGATTGAGGGTCAAAAACATCCATCCTACTGTACCTTGTATCACTGTTTCAGGTTGTTGTTGGTGGTGTAATCGTGTAATGGTATGGTGGAGATTTTCCAAGTGAGCACCGTTTAAATGCCACAGCATTTAATATTGTTGCTAACCATGCCCATTCCTTGCTGTGGTGGACCAGGGCAGCCATTGGGTTGAAGATGTCCTCCATGAACATTGTGGATCTTGTTCACCTTTAGGAACCCTAAAGAATCAAAGATTCTTGAGAGAGACTCTGGGAAAAATGGCTCTGTTATATGCTCAAAGACTTGGAATAGTTATCTGGTGTGAACTGGGAGTATCTTGCGTTTCTGGTTGATTTGTAACCTGTACCTAGTGTATATGTAGAATAGTAATGTGCCTATAAAATATGATGAGCAATGTGATCGCTTGTTACCTGCCCTAGCCCTCTTGTTTGTTTGTTTGCCTGTTATTTTTCTGCATCAAAATAAATAAAAATAAAGTTTAAAATAAATTTAAAAATTCTTGTGCTGGCTACATCTCTCATATGCACATCCACCCTAGCCATCAGGACTTTCCTGCTATCTGTGAACTGCATGCAAAGAGATTCCAGAGTTTGCTCTTTTTGTCAATATCTCACAGCAATGACTTAGCTACTTGGAAATGCATGCTGCAGGTGTTTATGGTTGTGTTCAGATTATTGATGTTTGCATTTCACTCCTGGAAATTTTTTTCATCATCAAAAACAGAGACAGTTTCACGTTTGGGCTGCAGCGATTCCAATTCAACAATGAGCTGAGTCCTGCACTTGCACACGCGACACTGTGTGACATAGGTGAGTCAAACAGACACCTTCATTTGTACACTCAGTGTACTGAAAGTACAGAAATGTAGCTTTCAGTGTAATGGTTCACTCTGATCCACAGATGGTACAGGAGGCATTTACTTTGGTATTTTTTGCAAAGATAATGATTATTACATTACCACAGGTCTGTATAAATTTACCTCACATGCCCTGGCTGTAATGTAAATTGGCCTCTCCTGATAAGATAGAAGACCACACCGGGTCCTCGGAAGTATTAAGAGAAATTGATCCATATCTTCACGGTTTTCTACACAAGCAAATAAATTAATGAAAGAGAACACGTGAAAAATTGATCCGCCTGATGTGATCTGAGGTCCTTATTTCTGTATGTGTGTGACTGTAATTGGCAAATTGCATGTTTAGTTGATTTTTGAGGTGAAATGAAGTAAATACAACCTCTGCACCAAACATATTTAAAAGACTGTGTTTCTTCAACTGCCAAAGCGAGTTTACTTTTCTTTCATTAACTGAAGGACTTGGCATTAAGAGAACAGTCCCTGACTGACACTTCAAGAAACAATCAAAAACCATTGATTTTTCCCAGCAGCTGACTGTGGATCTAAAAAAAAAACCCCAAACTAATAGGCAGCTACAAAACAGAAGAAATGATCAAAGATCAAGTGCTTCCAGCTAGAAGTTTCCACTGTCTGAAATGTCATTAAGAAATGGCAGTTAAGTGAAACTGTGAAATTCAAGACAAACCACAGAAGACAAAGACAACTTTCAGGTACAGCTGCACATCTGCTGCGTAGACAGGCAGAGAAAAAGCCCCACATGACTGCAAAACACCCGCAGGAAGGTTTGACTGACACAGAGGCGGCGGTGCACCGTTCTTCTGCGCGCTTACATTAATCAATCGACTTGTCACATCGTGGGTGCTTACACTGAATATAACCATGTGCTATTGCAGCCTGGTTTCCAAATGGGTTAAGAAGCTGTGGATGCTGTAAAATGTGAACATGCTGTAGTACAAGACAAAATATCAAATGCTAAAAGTGAGAATTTTAATTTTTCCAAAAAAATAAAAAATCCAAACATGTTCTCAATGGGGGTTTGCCGGGAAGTCAGGAAGATGATTCAAAAAAGAAACAAGATGTACAATAATGTACAAAACCATTCAAACAAGCATTTGTGATGGATGTTTTGACAATTGGAAATCAAATTGAAGAATAAAAGACACATTTAAAATTTTGGACATGCCACATATTGTCATGTCGAGCAGATAGTGTAGGACTCCAAAAATTCATTTAGATAATAACAGAATTCAGTAACATTCATAGTCTCTGATTTGTTTAGTGGTAGTTTTTCAGAAAGGGCTATGAGAGGGTGGTAGAATATGTTTTAGCAGCAGAGCCTGTGCATGTGCTATCTCCTAGGGGTTATTTTAATTTCACATTTCCCTTTACTCTTCGAGATCTTGGTGCCAGGGCTTTTGGACTCACATTAAAGTGGGTCTTGCATCTGCTTTAGCAGGGAGAAAGCTAGAGCTGAGGAGTTTGTGTGCCATGTAGGAAAACACATTAGTTTTTTTTTTAAGTCATGCAAAAATGCACACATACATGGGTATTCATACAAGCGACATCTGTGTGCCTGTGATTTGGGTATTAGAAGCTTTATTTGGTTACAGTTTCATTTGAAACACGATAAAAGAAGGACGGCCGCTTCCTTTCTAAAGCAATTGTGCTCACGACCCTTGTGATGGGACACTGCAGATAAGTTGCTGACTGTCCCTATCAGTCATCTCGGGAGACATATATTTGACTGGCCAGACAGATCTTCCCCACCCTGCTGCACAGTTAACCCCAGCTAGTTTGGTGATTGAAATGGGAATAGGTGCCCAACCATGCATCACCAGGCTGGCTCTCTTACAGGGATATGACACTTCAAGTGACCCTCTAAGTTCAGCGCTATTATGATGTTGGGCGGGGGCAGGAAAGGGAAATAGAGAGAATGGCAGAGGGAAAGGACAAGAGATTCCCTCAGAGAGACATTTAGAGTTTGAGGAAGGAAGCCTGAGTGAGAGGGGAGATAATGAAGGACATGGATGGAGGAAAGAAGAGTACGGTCTATTAAAGTGGCTCAAATAATGAATTTGAAAAGCAGAGGGGAAAAAAAGAGTGAACAAATTTGGAGTGCTTTCCAGCACATCACATTCAAAGTCATTTATTAGTGAATCGCCTGCCTTAGCTGAGGTGAAAATTAATTCAACAATTTTAGTCAAGCAACTCAACTGCCAAAGTATACTGGGACTGATTCTTAAATCACCATAACAATTGAGCAATTGGAGTAATAATGTTTGCCCATCCTCGGAGGCTTCAATTACTATGCTGTATTTATTTTGTGTGATTGGAATATGCTGAGCTCTTTCAAGATGAATTTGCTGGAAATGAGTTTTAATGCAGCAAGCCTCTGTGACCCCACAACAAATCTAAATTCCATTTAATCGAGAGGCGAGCCCTGGGAGTTGCCACGAGACAAATATATGCTCATCTTCAGAAGACTCTTACTCATCGTGATAATGATTTCAACGCATCAATTAATTTGACAACATTATTTAGCATGTGCCACTGCTTCGCACAACTGTTTGCCACTTGATCTAGGAGAAATGAAGGGAAGATAAAGGCCGTCGAGTTGTGATAACAGTCCTTAACCTGCTGCGTAGCGCCGCTTATCACTCGTGAATCTATAGAATAATGATAAGCACACCATATTAAATAAGACTTGAGGATAATGTCTGTTATTTGCCATTTGAAATGGGAAAGTTTTCATTAAATTATGTATAATTCAAAGTGCATTTGTCAAGTTGCCATTCACAACAAAGAAATACCTGCTGCTTCCGGTTATTTATGTAAAATACAATTTTCATGCAAAACTTGACTTGATATTGACCATGTCATGGTTTTCCCTGCAGCTGTCATAAAGTAATTGTTAAAAAAAAGTACAGACAAGTGGATGGGATCTTCAAAATGATCACAGGTTGCCGTAAAGGTCGTGTTTGTTGGAACTGGTGCGTCAAATTAGACACCATTTACCGTACTTTGAGTTTTAGTGACTGCCTACTTACATGTAAAACAGATGCATGTTTGAAATCACAACACAGCAATCAAAGAGCTACTGCCTCTAATTTAGAATGTAAATGGAGTCGGTGAACAAATGAGGGACTAGCATTCCTAAAAAGAGACCTCTGTTCCCCTGCAAGCAATCTAGGTTTTTGAGGTGGAGTGGAGGCTCTGGCTTCACAACAAGCTAAATAATTAACCGTTCATAAAAGAGAAATAAATGGAATAAATCTCTGGCGCGCTCTCTGTGTACTAAAGCACAGAAGTCAGAGTTTTAACTTGGCTTGCATTTTAAGAGACAGAAACAGACGCATCTTACAAATTTTCCTGCAAGCTTGTTTGTTTAGTGTCCGTAGAAAAGATTCTTCACATGGCACAATGTCAAAACCAAGATAAACACCAGTGAGTGTCCTTCTTATTGTATCGGCTGGAAAAATCTGTCCAAAGCTGAGATGTTAAAATCGCTGTTGTCATTTTTTAAACTGGTCTCGAGCAAGAGCTCTCCAGGCTTTGTGAAGGTCTTTAAAGGTTTTCTTTGGACATCGGCTGCTTCGTCACTCATTTTCAGTTAAGTCCTTGTACTTGACCATTTTAAAAGGAATGTTTATTTTTGTTTGTTAAGCCACTTAAGACTGACACATGAATCAGTCATAAAAAAGGCACCTAACACAAGGGATGAACCACTGTGGTGTGTACGCACAACACAATTTAGCAAAGAACCCATTTTAAATAGTTTCTTTAGGCATTTTGTTTCTAGCAGCCTCTTGCAAAATCACATCACCTGTTCCCATTTCTGTAGTTGAATCAGTATCTGAAAGTCATGTCCTTAAGAAAGAGGAAAAAAATCCAGCAAAGACCTGACACACGAGAGATGCATCTGACCCTTCAGCTGATCCACCTACTGTTCACTGCAGCCTCATCAGAAATGGTCTCAGTGGAAGGGTGGCTGTCAAGAAGCCATTCTTCAGGACGGGAAAAAGGGGGTAAAGTACTTTTCAAAGTACCTTAGTGTTTTAGTGTTGCACTTACAGTATAACAGGGACTAAGAAAACAGAAAAATTCAGAGGTTTACCCTCTGGTTTGGAAATGGCTCCAAAAATGCTGGCTCTTGCATTCTGACCCCAATATAACATTTGATGATGATGATGAATTGTCTTTATTTCGGACATATAAAACAACAAACCAATACTGGCATATATGTATACACACACACATACACACACATAGACAGAGATGTGAGCAGACAAAATCAACAAAATCTCCATGCCTGAAATGGAGTAGGAAGACATATGTATATACTTATTAATCCCTACCCCATGCTCACCACTCTATTAATGTATAAAGTTCCCCTTCACCCTCACACCCCTTCAGCACGTGTATACACTAACCCCACAAAAATAAACTTTTACAGTTTAAAAATATTTACGGTGACACTTTTCTTGCCCCTTCAATGGTCGGCCTCCAGTTTATCGTGCACACAGTATCTGATATTATATCTTCTCTCAAGTCTCAAGCTCAAGTGGATAAAATATCACTGATGGTGATGGAGTATTTTAATAAAGAGAAAAATGTTTTTTTACAGTTTGACCCACAGTGACCCTTTAAAAAAATCTCCATTTCAGGCATGGAGATTTTGTTGAACTTGTGGTTCCTAGGATACTTAAGAGTAGAATGGGAGGCAGAGCCTTCAGCTTTCAGGCCCCTCTTCTGTGGAACCAGCTCCCAGCTTGGATTCGGGA
>JASGAU010408320.1:2191-15041 GCA_030220045.1 Australoheros facetus
AATTTAACAGTTCGGTTAGATGATTCTATTTATTCCATTTTTTTTTTTTTTTCGACACTAGTGGTTGGGTCATTGGGTGGAAAACCTTTAAATCAAAAACCAGAAAAACAGAGAAAAATACCACCTATATGTTATTAAAAATAAATAATATCCAGCTGTATATAACTATACATATTACACAAATATTGTGAACCATTCAACTTCAGTGTCTTATTTTGCTTAATTTGTCCATTTTTCTTACATTAAATGTGAATAAAATTAATTCCCAACTATGAGCACATCATACAGGGTGGCAGTGGCGCAGTGGGCAGGTGCTCACCTTGCAACTGGAGGGTTGCTGGTTCGAGTCCCCGTCTGGGCGCATGCTGTCATTGTGTCCCTGGGCAAGACACTTAACCCACATTGCCTAAGTGTGAATGTGGTTGTGNGTTGTGTGTTTGGTGGTGGTCGGAGGGGCCGTAGGCGCAAATTGGCAGCCACGCCTCCGTCAGACTGCCCCAGGGCAGCTGTGGCTACATTAGTAGCTTACCACACCAGGTATGATTGTGGTGTGCATGAAATTGTAAAGCGTCTTTGAGTGTCTAGAAAAGCGCTATATAAGACTAATGCATTATAAGACTAATGCATTATTATACAGTGTCATTTTACTTCATTATTTTTCACCATATACTGTACTCAACTTTGTATGACCTAACTGTATTTTAAATACAATTAATAGTAGTGTTTTATAATCATCATTCTCAGTGCTTATGCGTGACAACTTCTGGACTGCTGCTGCTCTTGTCACTGCATGGCTCATTATTAATGCTCCAGGTGGCAAAGCAGACAGGAGATCGGTTCTCCCTGGTTTGCTTTCCAGTCTGTAAGTTTAGTTATTTTCCTCTAGGTCCCAATATTTTCTCAAACCCCAGTCTGACATGATTTTTGTCTTGTCTAATTGTAAACCTTTCCTGCAAAGGTTTTTTTTTTCTTTTTTCTTTTTTCTACATCCATGTGTTCAGCTACAAACATTAGTCAAACTCGAAAGCGTTCATTTTGGAGCCAGGTCTTCTTTCTTGGACAGCAGCCTCTCCATACACGGCAATGTAAAAGTCATTTGAGAGTAGACCGTGATAATGATGTCCAGCAGCTTCCAGTTCAGGGTAGCTAATTCTTTTACTCTTAAAGGTCTATGCTGTGTAATCTTTCAGCTATAGAAAAAGGTCATGCTTAAAATCAGAGCCGATTATCATATGACACACCAGGCATGGTTAAACTGTGGTGTCACTCAAGCATCGATATGGTATGTTATGTTTTACACATCTCTACAGGTTTTCTAACCAACAAAATCCTTTGCATAGTTTTCAGGTAGAAAGCATTTTTTTCCAATATAGAAGTTACATTGTGTAGTTCTTTAGAAGACAAAGATAAGACCAAGAGAAAAATGGAAAGAACATAGAAGTAGCACATTAAGTAAACACAGGTTCTGTTTTGAAGTATTAAAGTTGTGTATTTTCTGTCTGATAATAAACTGACCTGTACTGTCTTCCCAGGCATCTAAAGCTGAGCACGCAGCAGTGCTGCTGTGGAGTACAAACACATGGCGTCAGCTGCAGATTCTTCCATGTCACACTCTCACAGTTACCCAAATGGCCTTCTCACCTGATGCGCAGCTCCTATTGGCTGTTTCGCGAGATCGCACTTGGTCATTATGGAGACGGAACGTGCCCGCACCTGAAAGTCCAGGTGAGAAATGAGGACAGCAGCTACTAATAAGGAGTCTACCTTAAAGGATTATTATTGTTTGTTTTTCAAATGCAGTGTGACTCAGGATGAGACGTTAGTTCCTCATAATGCTTTGTAAATAAATTCAGTTTAATTAAAAATGTGTTTGAGTGAATATTAAGAAAAGAAGACAATACTGGAGCTCTTCTGGCACACATAATTGCTCCCCTGATTCTAAATAATTAAAATAAGGTAAACCCACAGAGCAGATTTGTTCCAAATTTAATTTCAAGTCAAGCTGGCCTTATTGGAAGGACTCCCTTAATTAATACTATGAAGAGCCAAACAAATGATGCACTGAATGAAACTAGTCCAAATGAATCTAATATAGGAAAGATTTGAAACTGACCAAAGTAAACTGACTGAAATGAACATTTAACTACTTACTGCCCTCCTCTCAGAGTTATAATCACCAGTTTTTAGGTGAAGCATTGATTTGAAATAGGCTTTCAAAACAGCAGTTACCATGCAGAATACATCAGATCAAATCTGTGTGTTCTGGTATGAAGCTGGAAAATTTTGAACAAATTGAATAAATGCAGATATAATGCATGCTGTAATAGCCTCACATGCCCTGATGAAGACAAACCACAGTATAGTTTCATGCTAAAATAGGGATTTGTGATATCGGGAGTATGGCTCTGTGGGGCTCTGATTTGTGGAATGGTAGAGAGAAGTGAATGAGTAAAAAAAAAAGTTGCAGATACACGAAGGATTTGTGAATGTGAAGTGGCCTCTGTGTGTTTGCCAACTTCAGCCAAAGCCACACAAACTGTCTTTTCCACTTTTTTGTGGTGTTTATGGGCCAGTGTAGGTGCTAAAATGTTTAAAAAGTGTGATGTTCAGATTTTGTGCTGTGTGCAAAAAGCCAGTTTAACCCATAAAAAACATACTTTGATGCTTCCTCATTGTAGGTGTGAGATTTCTTTAGGCAGTGTGAGAGGTGGTGTCTTGCACTAAAAATATGAGGGTTGACAACCCTGCCTGACTTGAATGACTGGAAGCATATTTCAGTCATTATTTAAAATATTAAGACCAAATTTAAAAGAATGTATACACTGCTGAAGATGGAGGTAATGAGGTTAGATGTCCCACAATTACCTTGAAGAGTAGTTGTGCTGCAGTCAGCTACGGATAACCCTGGCCCAATTTAAAACCCAGCAAATACTGCAAATATCAATTGAAAAGTCTCGGTTGTAGCTCCCACTCAGTCATTTTTGTCTATTTGGTTTGACCTTTACCCTCCTTGTGACTTAACTCAGTGGTTTTGGCATGGTCAGAGAAACAGATTTGTCTCTCTAAGGTCAACACTGTCAGCATTCACAGAGGGCGAGGTGTGCCTGAGTGAGATATCATCTCAGGATCCGAATTCTAAACAATCCCATGGAACAACCAGGCAACAAAACAGGGTTTCCTATTTCAGTCCTACTAATTGTGTTGTCATGAGCATTTGCTAAAGTGTTACTTTTTGCTTTGATTTAAAAATTACTTTCTACACATCTGCATGTGTAGAAATGCCAATGTGATACTAAACTCCCCTTATATAACTAATGTTTCCTACAGTTTGGTTTTCAGCTTCTTCTTTTTTTTAAACAATCTTAAAAATATATTTTTTAATTTCATTTTATTACATAATCTGTGTTGCTTAGATTCTAACTTATCACATTATCAACCCATCACATCTGGTTGTTCCCAGATTTATTCTTCTGCATGACAGAATGCATGACTAGTGAGGAAAAAAATGTACTCTGCCACAACTGGTATGAAGCTGTGATCCAGACCTTTTAGTTTTTAGCTCATCCAGCAGAAGGATCGTCATCAGACTGGCCATCCGTCCATCCACACTTCCCAATAATCACTACTCGCTCTACAGTATTGATCAGAAGCTAATCAAACTTATACACAGTGATCACCTAATGAATCTTCACCCAAACTGTGCTCAAAGTCAAGGTCACATTTGTCATTTTATGAGCACTTTTCCATTTCCACGCTGCATAAACTTCATTCAAACTGCTTACAATTGCACCAAGTTCTGCTCCTGATGTTCTGAACATTCAGTTCAAACCATTTAGCAAAGTCAGTAACGTAAGATTCTTAATGTTGATACATTTCAAATTAAAAACGGATGTTGCATACCACTTGTGTCCTGTTAGATGATCTTATTGGTCATTATCTTGGAGGGAGTCGTCCTGTTGGTTGACTCCCACATTAGGAAAGTGTTGCCTTCCTGTCACCATTTTGCTAACATCAGTATATGTATTCATGCTTTTTATGGTTACTACTGACTGTGTAGTCATAATACTCCTGAATTCAGAGGCTTCCATTTAGTGATGAACTGGATTAGATTGTGCTGGAAATGAGTTTGTGAGCCTCCTTGACTTCTCAGTGGATATTAATTCTCATTAGTTTGTGCAGTACAGCCAAGAAATGACAAGAAAACAGTCTTGCTGTACACATTATAATAACCTATGAGTTGTGATGGATTGTGAGCTAGATGAGCTACTGTGTCATTGATGTGATTTTCTGGAATTACATGAAGAGACAGAAATAACTCACAAGTTCTCCAATGAGACGCACCTGTGACCTTGTACCTTGCTGATAAGCATAGCGGTATTTTTGAGAGCATTCAGCTTAAAAATTTTTGCACAGTACAACTTAATAAAATGTGTCTATATCTTTGGAAGCTGAATCATGTTTTATCATGTTAAAATTTGTCCACTTTCTTCCACTTATCCAAAAAAAAAAACAAAAAACCCAACACCACAAAAAAACCTTGGATCTTGGATTTCTGTTGGCCCAAGTCCTGTGTAGAGCTGTCGCTGTTGTCAACAAGCGTGTGTTTGTGGAGAGGTTGTTTGTATGAGAGAATCTCAGCACACAGACTCTACAAATAACTCAATCCTGCATTTAAGGTGAACAGAACATGACATTTAAGCCCTAAGGATTACCTCCCCCTGCACCTGGTAAAGCATCTCCTGTTTCTCTTGGCTTCTCAGGATGGTGTTAATGGGCATTGACAGAGGCGTCCCGCACTCTCCTGTTCGCCTGAATGGTGGGCTGCGCAGAGGCAGGGTGGTGTATGTGTGTGAGAGAGAGCATGTGTGTATGTTCTGAAGAGAGATAGGGAGGGAACAGTTTTTTTTTGAGGGGTGGGGGCTTCCCGTCTGTGCTGGTTGGCTGCTGAATCACTCAAGGTGATTGTGAAGAGCACACACACAGTCTCCTAGCTTAGACTAGGGAAGGTTAAACGAAGTCAGAGCTGATCAAACAAGTTGACTCCCTCTATTCACACATCTTCTGCCTCCTACCTGGTTTGCCACAGCATGCCCTTCCGCCTCCCTCTTTTGTCTCAGAGACATTGTCACCTTTTTCTTCTTCTTTTTTTTTTTTTAAACTTGAGTGGCCTTTTATATGTTCTCCTATTTATTCTCCTTGATCTCTTTTGTGTGTTATCTCAAACTGAACATACCTCCTCTGTAGTCTCTCTGGTTATTTATTTATTTGTCTCCATCTGTGTGCGATGTGATGTGGTTCAACAGCCAGTCATGTCCCCCAAGGCCCCCAGATGATGGTGTTAATAAAAGAATGTACCAAACAACACACCCATAAGTGTGTAAGTGTGTTTGTGTGTGTATTGTGCAGAAGGAGGATCCTGTGAACACAAAGACTTGACACTTTGGTTAACTTGGACTTTTGTGGCAGTGCTGATATTTTACAGTATTCATGGTAGATGGTTGTGTGTGTGTGTGTGTGTGTGTGTGTGTGTGTGTGTGTGTGTGTGTGTGTGAGAGTGAGAGAGAGAGAGAGAGAAAGTGCCAGTGGAGAGCAGGGCTACTGCAGACATGCAGGCAGGCAGCTGCCAGCAGCATACAAACAAGCTCTCTGGGGAAAACCAATCTGGAGGCTGAAATGACTTAGGCTAGGGAAATAAACAGCAGCAGGTCATAAACCAAAACTGACTGAAATAGAGGGCTGGAATGAGGTTCTCTGTCTTGTTCGGTTGTTTATTTGTCGCTCGGGAGAGGCTTTGTTGCTACTGAGCTGTGAGGCAGGGATCTAAACGTGCTGATGTCATGCTGCAGTAATCATAACACAAAGTTTTGCCACCAGCTCATCCTCTGTTGGAAGAGTGTTGTGTACCGTAGATGAAATTTGACAAAATACATGTGATGTTGGAGTTGATGATACCATTGTTTGAGTTTGTTTTTCAGTATGAGCGTCGTTCCTGTTTTTGTTTCCATATAGAGCCCTTGTTCTCACTGTATGCGCACACGGGGAAGGACACAGCTATACACAGTCGAATCATCTGGTCATGTGACTGGAGCCCTGACAGCAAATTCTTTGTGACATCGAGTCGGGACAAGAAGGTAACTATCAAATGGCCTAGTTATAAAACAAACACAAGACAGATGTATGAGATTATACTTTGACAGTAATAAAACCTGGTTGCACACTGAGTTTTAGCTGATTTGTTTTTTTCAATACAAGATTTGTGTGTCTGTGTGTGTACAGGTGATTGTATGGGGCCCGTGTATATTGGACTCTGGAGATCCTGTGCTTCCTCCTGAGATTAAACCATGCTCTTCCATCTTGGATGTGGGCGATTCTGCTACCGCTGTAGCTTTCTGTCCTGTCCTCTGCTCTAATAACAGGTTTGTGTTATGTCCAGGTATACACAACTCTCCTCATATTGACTGTCCAGGTGTTATGTCTGGCTTCAGTATTTTGGATATTTGCTTCAGCAATTTGAACTATTTTAGTTTCACTTAAACTGATCAACAGTTAACTGATTGTTTAATTTGTTTAGAAGCTGTTTAGCTTTGGAAAACCTCACATAAATATATCTGCTGAATTTAAACTCATGACATGACTATGTGTGACACCAAACTGCTTGACATTCTCATCTAAAGACCCAGGAGGTTCATTAAAACACTGGGCTGGAATGGAATTTAATATTGTAAAAGTGTCTAACTCTTGTGCTGAAGAGTGACAGTACTGGTTCAAGACATGTAGGTCAGAGCAAAGGGAAACAAGGTCTGCTCTGAAGTTATACTTTGTTGTTTCCTTCCTATTTTCACAGCTACCTGCTCGCAGTTGGCCTCGAGTGTGGCAGGATCCGGCTGTATAGGTGGAGTCCTGGCAGCGAGCCTGCTGGAGGAGATGACTGGAGCTGCTGTGGAGAAACAGACACCTCGTATCCTTAGAGCACATGTGTAGTTCATCTGAAGTTTTTCATATGCGGGGTTCCATTACACTTGTAGTACATGTACATTTTATCACAGTATCGCTGTGAGGTGAGGTAGGTACACCTGTTCAGCTGCCTGTTAATGCACATGTTTAATGAGCCAATCACACAGCAGCAACTCATTGCATTTAGGGATGTTGGACATGGTCAAGATGACCTGTGACCTGCTGAAATTTAAATTGAGCTTCAGAATGGGGAAGAAAGGTGATTTAGGTGACTCTGAGAGTCACCTAAAGGTGATTTAGGTGACTCTGAATGGTTTTTGGTATCAGATGAACTGCTCCGCTGGCATTTTCCCACACAACTGTCTCTGGGATTTACAGAGAACGGTCTGAAAAAGAAAATATCCAGTGATATCTGGGTAAAAATGCCTTGTTCATGACAAACATCAGAGAAGAATGGCCAGACTGTTTCCAACTGATCAGAAGGCAACAGTAATTCAAAGAACTTCTTGTTACAACCACGATATCTCTGAATGCACAACACATTGAACCTTGAAGCAGGTGGGCTACAGCAGCAAATTTTATTTCGTGTGGTTATTTAATTTACAAAAAGATGGTTTGGTGTAAAACAGATGTGAAATCAGTTTTCTATTTGTCTTGAAAGCTTGTTTTGTCATCCAGACAAGTATTCTGTTGTCTCCTTTCATCACACATCCTCTCACAGACAAAGCCACACTTTGGCAGTAAAGAGGCTCCGCTGGAGGCCCAAGACTGGCCGAGCAGGTCGAGGGAACAGCAGGAAGGATGGACAGAGTGACAGAGAGAGTGAAATCGAGGAGGAGAGCTTCTGGGTCCAGCTCGCCACCGCCAGTGCCGACCACTCTGTCAAAATCTTCAACATCAACAAACAGGCTCTTTAGCACCACCAACACTGACACTATTATGTCTCTCACACCCAGAGAGACACTTTGACTGAGGGCCACGGGCCTGACTGAGGCACCGAGGCCACAGCTGCTTGCTGGCAAGCCATGCAGTCCCTGTGACAGCCAGTTAAGTCATGGGTCAGTCACAGGACAAACCCACAGCACACATGCCCTGCAGTCTGTCTGCACAAAGCTGAACGGATTTGATGGGTGGAAGCAAGATGGTAAAAACACCCTGACCTTAGGGTGGTATTTTGCTTAGACACTTCAGAGTGTTTTAGATTCAAAGAAGAAGACTCAGCAGGATTCCTATACAGACTGCATATTTATACAGGTCATCTAAGCAAGCATTCACATGGTGAACCGTATTCTTGAAGCACCAAATCAAATCCACTTGCTCAGAGTACCATCAGACAGAGGTTGTGTTGCATGTTTGTGCCTTGTGACCAGTTGATTAAATGTATTTTATGTGAACAGTATGATGATGATTAAAGATTTAAGACCACAAATGTGTGTAGGTTGTGTGCATGTAGTGCAGCCATGCATACTAGTGTACAGCAGTGATGTATGAGTACTACACACATCCTTAAAGGATCACGTTTTAATCCACTGCAAACGAGTGTATTAAAATAACTGTTTTGCAAATATTGTGGCTTTGTTTTGACTTTTTAATATAAACATAAATTCTATAATTTGGTGCATTCATTGTCATATTTTTGCAAAAATTCACATTAATGCTTTACAAAAGAAGTCCAAAATCAGCTTGGAAAAGATCACCAGCTAAGTCTTTAGGTAGTTTCACATACTGTAGTTATTTTTTCATATTTCTTGGAAAACTAAAGAAGGTAAAATACTTGTCTGTGGCCATCCCATTATTTTCACTTTTATCAAATTCATTTAAATTTATTTAACTTATCAAATGTTTGAATTCTGGTTGAGTAATAAAATGTAACAAATGTTAGTGAATAGGAGGCTGTGGAATAGGCTGTACATTCCGACCTCATCTCCTTTTATCTCTGTTTGGTTCTCCACCAACTTCTGAGTGTAAAATCCTGCTCTTAAGTAGTAAAACTCTTCTACTGTGTTCATCAGTTTCTATCTTGTTGATATTTTATGCCGGGCAGGAAGAATACTGTAGGTTTATTGGAGCGTTTTTCACATAGCAACCTTGTGTTAATCAAAATGAAAGCGCTAAGAATCAAGAGTAACTTTACACCTCATAAATATCAAAAAATGACCTGCTAAAATGCTGGTAAAAGGATGCTAATTCCCTGTGGGTTTCTCACTGGGAGTGATTTTTTATTTTAAATAAAGCTGCATAAAATCACATGATCCACTGCCAGTAAAAAAAAAAAAATTGTTTTGAGGATCTTTAAACTGAAGATGTTACATTACACCAGTGATTCTCAAATCCAGGCCTCGTGGCCCAGTGTCCTGCAGGGTTTAGATGTGTCCCTGATCCAACACACCTGAATCAAATGGCTGAATTTCCTCCTCACTATGCAGTCAAGTTCTCCAGCGTCCTGCTAATGACTTCTATATTTGATTCAGGTGTGTTGGATCAGGGATACATCTAAAACCTGCAGAACACTGGGCCACGATGCCTGGATTTGAGAATCACTGCATTACACCAAATTAAGGTAAATCTAAGCAGGGCTGGTTTTGAACCATGCAGGTTTTGATTTAGAGTATATCTGCTTTTGGACAACAAGGATCTGAACAGAATTCTCAAGGACAGGAGAAGTCCATATCACGGATTTACTGTGAGCTCTGCCGTATGTGTCGTCATTATATATTGGCCATAAATTTATCTGCAGGAGACTGTAACTACTGGCCATAACTCTCCCTCTAATCACATATCCTGTTAAGTGCGGAGGCATCAGTCAACCCAGGCCACACATTGCTCCTCCAGGAAATGGCTGTTTTTCAAAAAGTAAAATGAGGTTTTGGGACAAGGTGGCGATTTCTCAGGAGACTTTCCACATCATATATAACTGTAATTATTAAATCATTATTGGTACGTTTCAGTTTAAACATTAATGATGATCTTGTTATGGATTTTCAAGAGCACATTTGTGATAGGTGCTCTTATGGCTCTTTGCTCTGCCTAGCATATTTAATACATGAGGCATATAGTATGCTCACATGTTCTCTCCAGTGTGACCCTGATCACTCATCTGAGGTTGGATTATGCAAATATGATATAGACAGATTAAAAATCCTTTAATGCTGAAGATTAATAGGAAAAATTGTGACCACTCAGTAAATAAACCACTGAGTGACCTTAGGACTGCTGGTTTAGATGGAGATTGAACAGGGGAATACTTGGGATGATTAAATCCTCATGCCTTAGTGTTAGTCTCTGTCCTCCCAGGTGAATAGTCACAGATTTTAATGAATAAATAAGAACACAGGTTAAATGATGACATTTCAGTCTTTGTATGATGCCCAAAAAATGTTCCTTCAGGAGAAAGCAGTTCCGGGCTCATTGTTAGTTTGCTCTCTGTGTAGTATGTATACACTGTTCCCTTGGTGGTGTTTCTGAATGAGTCATATATCAGAAGAAGATATTGTGTTGGGTTGAGGTTTTTGTTTTCCCACCTGAAAGTAAAGGACCAGGTCATTTATGGTAAGATACACTTGAAATTAGTTGTGCAAAAGGTGTGGGCTGTAGAGGTGGATAAAAAACAAACAAACAAAAAACAGACATTACATCCAAACGTCATTATTACAAAATGAAAATAAAAAAAATGAAGCTTTGAGCCTTTGAAACTCCAGACATGGACTGGATTTTGGGACTTTTTTATTTTTTGATTGGGGGNCAACTCCCCTTTGATTTTTACTGGCAGGTCATATATGGAAATTAGAATCAAGTACTTCTGCGGTACCTAGGTAATTGAGGGCTAATGCCAACATGATGATTTTGAGCAGATATAGTTTAGCCTGTCTCCACTATCACAGCATGTTAACATTTGCTAATTAGATTAATGCTGACGGGAATGTCCTAAACCAAAGTGCCAGACAGACTGAACATTTCAGCAGATAATGCTAGACAGAAGAGTTGTTTAGAAATTTCACTCCAGGCTACAAATGTCACCTCATGGTAGAACTAGATGAAATGTCGGGGGTGTCATTAAAGCGATTAGGATCAGGACAATGTGTCCTAACGTACTAATCACTTTGGTGGGTGTAGGCTTTGGGTTTGAAGCAGTGAAGCAGAAGTGCTTGAAACCTACATTCTTTTACCAGCAGAGGGAGACTCCTCTGACTGCAAAGGGAAAAAAAAGAAAAAAGAGATTTTATTGAGGAGAATTTCCCAAATTCTTTCAGGATTTATGACCTCTTTATAAATTTCCTGATGACTTTATGATCTCAGCTGCTCGTTTGAAGTCTAGTAGAAGACTAGTTTGACTAGTTTGGTGTATTGTAATACACCATGATGCTCACTTTGTAAACCAATGGGTCACGTCACATTCAATGTGCCCATGTGCATTCTTCTGTATCCGGTCCTCTCTATTACAGTCTTCAGATCAATGATGTTTAATATGCGTGCACGAGTTCGATAAATTGGATAGAGTACTGGCTTGTATACTTTCCATTTTATTCTCCAGCCAGGCTTAATTTCTGCAATGGAGCCATCACACAAAGGAGGATATTTAGACGCTTCCCTTCCACTGACACTTAGGTCAACTTAATCAATCTGTCTTCCATTTGCACAGCGCGATCCCACTGAGACAAGCGAGAAGGTCATGAAGCATTTACACACAATGGAGCATGTCTTCCTGCCAAAGCCTTTTCTGTGAAATGTGTGGATATCTTTGAATCAGTAAGCAGCAGCGCAGGCATCGGCTGAATTTAAAAGCTTCATTCACTTGATGTTGCTCATTCACTTGATCACTTGATGTCCTGCTGAGTTGTCTGAAACACAATTATAGCCATCACAAGGTTATCAGTTGTCCTAAAGGAATACTGAATCAGTTATCAGTTGTCCTAAATGAATACTGAATCTACTCGAAATTGAAAAGTTTCCTCTTAAATCGGAATATTACACAGAACCACTGGCAATATTGGGGCATTCTTTAATGTAGAGCACTGACAGACTCCAGTTTTTTAAATCAGTGACTTACTTAACAGTGTCAGAAATTGACTTTTTAACCAGTATTTGTATAATGTACAATACTGTACAAAGGTCTTGAGCCTCCTCTCTTTTCTTAATATTTTGCTAGATAAATGGGAAATAGATGCAGTGATGGTGCAAAAATACTATTTTATGCCTGTGTTATCTTTGGCATTTTCCATAGATTCAGCCAAAGAAATGGGAACAGATTATATGTTTTTGTGTCAGGCCGCGAGTGGCAAAGTGCCTAAAAGATACAATTTAAAATTGGTTCTTTGCTAAGTTTTCTGTTATGTAGAAACGCAACACTGGCTCAGTTGTAAGGTATGAGAACTGGCCTGAAAATGAGTGAAAAAAAATAGCCAATGTCCAAAGACAAACTTTCAGAAAGCCTGACGAACTATTGCTGAAGAGCACTTTAAACCATTACAAGAAATTGGTTGCTTGGAAGTAAAATATAAAGATATGAGGGGTGGCTCAAGACTTTTATAAAGTACATTTTCTAGAGGGTAAACATGAAGCCTTGGGTAAATTAAATCTGAATTATGTTTACATACTTTTCAGCATTGATATTTATTACCTTGATGGGTTTCCATTTTCATTTTTAATCAAGAACAGCTAAATTACTTCATTTGGTCGGCCACAGTCCCGACCAGCTGCTCTACTGCTTCTCTGTGAGGAACACGGTGCCACAGCCGCACCCAGGCTAAATATTTGTATATGATAAGATAAGATAAGATAAGATAAGATAGTGTTTATTTGTCACATGCGCAGTTATACACAGTACAATGCACAGTGAAATGTATTTTGTACCTGCAACATATATACACACACACATAAATAAGAAGAATAAAAATAA
>JASGAU010408322.1:0-18410 GCA_030220045.1 Australoheros facetus
CTAGCACAGAACCCTGTGGAACTCCATAATTAACCTTAGTGTGTGAAGAAGACTCCCCATTTACATGAACAAATTGGAGTCTATTAGATAAATATGATACCTTTAATACCAAGTTTTCCATGGGACATAACATGTAAGTCAGCACTTGAGACCTGCTGTTTGACGTCACCCTTATCTGGAACTCTGGCAGCACTTTAAACACAATTCTAATTGTTAAACTACAGACTAGACAGAGTTCGGTTTACTAAGACTCGATGAGGAACTTTCCTGACTTGAGACCTTGTGCTCACTCATGTTGACGTGATGTTCAACTCTTGTAGGACTTGCTTGTCTTTACTTTGGACTTGACTTTGTAAACAGTGACCTGGTCCCCCTTCTGCTCCTCTTCATCAGATTATTCACTCACATTTGTATCCACCATAGAGCGCTGCAGGGGTGTCATTTTTTAAAAGTCAGCAGCCTTTAATACTGTTTCCTTCGACAGAAAAATCAAGAATTTTTCCACAGGCTTCCAGAAATTGCTTTGTGGGATATAAACATTTTAAGATGCGTTTAAGAGATTCTCCACAGACCCATCTATTTTCATGGCTTTTGAAGGGTAAATTCAATCAGGAGAACACTAACATTAGGCTAAATATAAATTAGCTGCTTGTTAGCAAACTCATGTCAGGTTTTAGCACAGCTCTCTATAAGTAAAGCTGGCCTGGTGGTTAAGCTTTTACCCATAACCCTCTGCAGCGTGGCTGATGCTCCAAATTTGATCCCCAGAGATCTTTAAATGACAAGATGCTGATAATTTAATGTTAAAGTGTTAAACTTAAAAAAAAAAATCACCATCTTGTCTTTAATCTTTGTGTCCTCTCTTCATTTCCATGTTTTTGTCTGATTGCCGTCTCTTGTGTTTCACATGACTTTTACACAATAAACTGTCAAATTCTCTGTAAATTTGATGAGTTTTGATGATCGACCTGCCTGCCTATCAATCATTTCACATCAGATCATTTGTTTTGGTTTGCTCCCTGCTTGCCGTCCGCCTTCACGCCCTCTGACTTTATTATTCTGATTATTTTATTTTCTCCTCTCTCCATCCCCCCGCACTCCTACCTTCTGTCTTCTCCCCAGAACTGCACTCGTCCATCTGAGCCCCCTGTTCTCTCCATCCCCTTCATAGGAATGATTGTAATAGTGGCCTTGATTTGGTGCTGGTGGGAGGAGTTGGCGTCTTAGATGGGACCAGGTATGGCCACGCCTTCTTTCTCTACCAGACGCTTTGAAAGAAAACTGCCTCTGCATCCAGTCGTTTCCAACGCAAATTAAGAAACAAATCCTTCAAATGAACGCGTCCATCATTAAAGAGGTTCACTGTGAAAACGTCTGCCACCATGGCTTCCTGATCTCTGCTCGTACCGAGGTTTTAATTGTTAGAACATCAACTGTGACGGGTGCTTAATCCTCCATCAGCCATGATTTTTACAGGGACATGTACTGACTGACTTCATGCTGGGCTCGGTCTGTTTTGTCAGATTGCTTCAGTTTCTGTTTAACAACTCAAATCAGAAACAATCATTTTCACTATCAGTACATCTGACAGATTGATAATTGATTATTTGGTATGAAACATCAGATTCTGACATTTAAAAAATGCTGATGTCTTATAATTCCAGATTAGTCTCTTTATAAGCAGTTAGTAATCCTGGATTTTGTTTGTTGATCTGTTGCATTGTGTCTTTGTGTGTGTGATTAGGAGGCCAATTTTTAATTTCAGTCATGTAAATGCCATCGTGCTGGTTTTCTAGAGCCAGAAATGGCCATACTTGGAGAAATGGGTAGAATGCTAAGTTGTCATCTAATGTTAGCGGGCTTGGTCATCAGTCTGCACACCTAGAAGGATACCTGCTAATTGGTGTTCAGGAAGATCCAAATAAAATCTCAGAATTTCACTCAGCAAACTGGAGCTCCGCCTTCTTGGACGGTCTGTTGGTCCAATGAAGCCACAGCAGCCATATTATTGGTCAGATAATTGCATTAGAAAGGCTCCAACAGCACAAACATGGTCCAGAGGTCCAGTTCAGGGACTCCAGTTAGCTGAGGGGAAGCCTAGCAGACAGCTAGCAGCTACAGCCACCTTTGTAGCCATCCACCTGTCAGTCAGAGAGGCCACGCCCCTGATAATGCAAGCCTTTAGCCTTAATACGATTTAACCTCCTGAGACCTGAGCTCCTGTTTGCGATGCATTAATTTCTCCTTGATATTTGTGATTAGATGGACCTGATACGTATATAAATTAAGCTTCCACTTTGAGCAGGAAGTTGTATTTTGTTACATGGTTGTTGCATACTTTTATGGAGAAAAAAAAATGTCCTCAGATGTGGACACTAGGATAATTTTATAGCACAACACAACAAAAACAACATGACTTCACAAAGTATAAAACACTATTGAGCAGAATAAAGTATAAGCTGCAGCCAAAATGTAATGTCCCCATATGTGGACGCAGGGTCTCAGGAGGTTAAACAGGTGAGTTATAAAACACTCACCTCCTGTACAGTTGTTTATATTTGTCTCTGACTTCTGATATGAACCCAAGATAAAGTCTCCCTCTTCTCTATTATACAAAACTGTGTCATCCACAAATAGTGACACTCTTCTTATTCTCATTCCTCTTTTTTAATTTCTGACCCAAACTGTTTTTGTATCAGGCTGTAACCACATTTATTAGTATTATGTTTAGTTTAACATGGGAGTCTGTGGGGACTGACTCACTGCTGGAGCCTCTGCTGGACCTTAGAGGAACTGCAACTTCAGTATTGGCTTCATTTTTCGGCCTCAGAGGTCGATGCTTCACTAAAGTCCAGGGGTTCCACTTGGAAGCTCATTACAAAAGCAAATACGTGGGGTTTGTGTCATTATAAAGTACTGAGTAAGCTGTAACATCAGCTAGCTGCATGTTTTGGTTGTCAGAAATTAATTCATGCCCACATTAAAATCTCACAACGAGGTTTGTGGATGTTTTTCAGTAACTGGGTCATGATGTCTGGAAAGAAACATTCCTTCTGAGTTTATAAATGTAAAAATGCACTTTTGAGTGCCATTTAGTTACATTATATACAAAAAGGTAGCTATCTGTACTGATATCTGCAAAACTGGGAGACTCACACCAAAATTATCCATCCTGGTAAACAGCAGCACCGGCCAGGGTGAACTGTCTCAGCAAACAGTTTCAGTTTTACAGCAACAGCCCGAAGAGCCTTAAAGGCAGGAAAGAATTATAGCGACAATGTTTAAGGGTAAATTGATGTTAAGTCAAGTTTTGCCTCAGTAACTTGTATAACGCACATAAATGGAATCACTGAGGTGCTTATGGACCTAAAATATTCAACAAAGGGGAGAAGCACAACTTGGAAACAAGGGGCAGAAACATATTTTCAGAAAATACCAAGAAGAATGATTTGTCTGACTTCTGAAGTGTTCTGCATCTGTGTAAAAATGAAGTTGAGTCATGCACCTTCGGGTTTTCATAAACAACTATGAGCTCCTCCTCTGTTTCTGATTACTGGTGGCATCAGGAGAATCTTAGCTCATGACATAGTATCTAGCTAACTTTTTAACAAGGTTAAATATTTTCACTCTACATGTAGTATTAGCATTGACTTTGTATGTGATTGCGAGGCACAAAAACGTTGCTTCACATTTGGTCTGAACACACCGATACAGAGGTAGTTAGAAAAATACTGAGGGACCTGCTGCTCACTCTTCATTTGTGACCATTATGGATGGATTAGGAGAACATCTAAAGGGTCCCGCACATCTCCAAGGTTCCACGCTACAACCTCATTAGGGACACATTGGGCATTTTTGTTGTTAATTTGTGTGTTTATTGAGTATGTGCTTAGCTTTGATGGTCAGTCATACTGAAGCTGTGCTTCAGGGGCCACCTGACATCTTCAGTCCCTGGACCAGATCCTAGAGGCACATTCAGAATCCATCCATGATGGGTAGTCAGAATGTGGTGTTTTAATGCCATCCACCAGGTCACCAACAACAACATTGGGGTAGAGTTAGAAGAGGGTAGCATCCTCTCTTCTATGGATTTTTTCCATGATTTGGCACATCCAACTGTAAAGAACTGCAAGGCCAAAGTGAAAGTTTAAGACTTCATTTAAAGAGTAACTTCTAATTTCCAGAATGCTCGTTTAGCATGTAGCTAAAACACAAACCCTAAATGATTTACTGGAGATATAACTCCCTCCAAGTTGAAAAACGGACACAAGGCGTTCTTGAATTTTACTGGCATTTAATTGGACACAGGTGTCACCAACGATGCCGTGAGAACTGTACAAAACATAAAATAATACGTTTTCATACAGTAAGGGATTCTCATAGAGAATAGACGATAAAGAATATGATTCAACAACATAAAATATTCACAAATCAGTGGCTTGACTTACAAACAACATCAGTAAATTCTGTATACTCTTTGAGGACACGTAACTAACAGAAACTTGACAAGTCCTTCACAAATAAACATCTTATTTCCCATACAAACACATAAAATACAACTGCACACCTCACTGGCCGCATTAACTTGAAAGGGTTAACAAAAAACACATCTTGGATTATGTCTTCTTTAACCAAGAGTCGAAAGCTTCGTCGCACGCTTCTCCAAATCTCTAGCGTACTGATAAAAAGGAAGACATGTTGCCCTCTACTGAGTGTGGCGTGCAACTGAAAATATCGCTCTAACCCAAACAACAAATTAAACATTGGTTCCACCCTGGAAACACTTGTAGAACTTTAAATGTGCATTCTTAAACAATACATATTACAATCAGATTTTAATAAACAAATTATTTTACCTTACTTGAACTTATTTATTGTAACTTAAATCATGAATTTAACAAACTGTATAACTGCCACTAACGGCAGCCACAGGAGATGTGTTAATGATAAGTATGTCATGTGTTGTACAAGTAAAGTTTATTTTAATGTGACTCATCATCTCCCAGCAGAGTGACTCAGAAGGCTGGAACCTGGTGGTGGTGGCGGTCGCTGTGGCAGCCGTTGCTGTTCTGGTCATCCCCAGCTTCACCAGGGCCTGAGGACTACACAGGAAGCAACCTCACGGGGGACTGTGGGATTGTGGGATTGCAGTCATCCATCCAGCGCTGCCGTCATACGTGTCACCATCCTGATGTCTGCTCGTTGCATCGCTTTGACCCAAACACCACAGACGTCAGTGAGTGCTGGAGGGAAAAGCAATAAGGTGGCTGAATTCACAACGTCATCCACTGACTTTACGCTTCCTGCAGGCCAGCTCTGCGCAGACGGTCTGACGATTGATCCATCACCCACCATCATGGTCCAAGAGTCAAACTGGAAGATGTCACTTTGTTGTACTTCCAGAAGTTCCAGATGTAGCTTGTCATGAAGTTTGTGATGATGCTGGACTAAGTTGCTATTTCACAGTTGTGTTAGTGGGTGTTGCACATATAAAACATGTCTTTACATTCAGTGTTAAAATGAAAAGTATCTGCTCATGTGGTGAAATCATTTGATTAACTTACTGGTAACATATTTTTTTAGCTTTAACATTTCTTATTTGATTACTTGGTGTTCATCAAAAATCAGGTTCTATCAAACACAAAGTTGAAGATTTAAAAACTTTACTCAGAGAAAAGTAGCAGATTTTACTTTATAAATACTTCAGTGATTATTTTCCTTCAGCTTTAAAATTCTTTGCCTTATTTCAGTCCTGCTGGGTTTAAAGAGTATTTTGCACTCACTGATAACGGAGAAAACAGTAGCAGATAAAACTTGATTGTTTAGTGAATCAAACACTTCCTTCCTGTTGTATATTATCTGATCATGTGTTTGTCAAAACTTAACACTGATGAACTATATTCAGCAGGCCTGGTTTGTAGCATGAAACAGCAGGTTTAGCTTTATTTTACCTGCCTCACTCCTTATAGATCAGCTACAGATGTCTGGATTTCTGTGTTTCTAAATAAGTGGTGTGAACGTCTATAGAAGTAAAATAGCACTTTAAAAAAAAAACTTGGAACCATATCTGCTAAGGATCATTTCTGAAGTGAGATTCTTTCTGTGGACTGATTTCACTGTGTTTAGGTTCAGATTGTGCCAGAGTTGTGTTAAATGTTTGCACAGACGGGTGGAGCAGCTGTTTTCTTTTTTTATCTAATTCTTTTTGGACAGACACTTTTCTCATTCTCTGAAATAAGGTTGGCTTTTGTAAAAAGCTGGCAGATCAGTGTATGCTGTAGAAAATGTGATCAAAATGAAAAAGCAGATCAAATGCAAATTTCAGCTTTTATGTATGCTGATGACACATGATTTTATTTATAAAAAGTTGAAGATGCAGCAGAGTTTGATCAAAATGTAAAGAACTGAAAACTGATTAAATAGTAAAGTTTTCTGTTACTAAAAAAGTCAGAAAATTTTATGCATGTAGATGAATCTTTGTTTTACTTCTAAGATTTGAGCATGCAGCAGAAAAAGAAGTTTGATGAAAATTTAATCAAATGAAAACAGATTGTAGTTAAGCCCCAATCAGACAAGGGCAGTGGAGTTTAGTCCAGAGGCACTGAACTCAACTTCTTATCCCTTTTAAAAGTGAGAAGTAAACTTATTGTCACTTTCTTAAAGGACAACAGTAACAAAACTGAAAACGTGGGCGCAGATATCTCTTTACAAATAATAATAGATGAGGACCAAATATCAAGCCTTGTGGAACACCTTTCACTAAACTCAAAGCGGGCCTACTGTGATAAGAACATGAAGTTTTGTTTAGAGTTTAGCAATGTATATTTCAGGGTATGTTCAGGTACAGGAAAAATGTGGTGTGGAAGTTAAGCAGAAGAGGACTGAGAATAGAGCCTTGGGGAACACCACAAGCTTTCTGTTGTGTTTTGTTGGGGGTTTTTTCTTGTTTCTTTTTTTTGTGGTTTGTTTTTTTCTCAGTAGAAAAATTTTATAGGGGGGATAGATCCTGTCTGAATGGGGCTGCAGAGATTCAGCATAAAATGTCAAACCCCAAAGAAAAGTCTACGTCTGCGTTTTGGTTGGTCAAACCTTAAGAAGATGCCTCAGATCATCTTTTTTTGTTCCAGGTCAGAATGAACATATTTTTGTTGTTTTCTTAGCTTTAAACCTTTTTCTTGTATGAGGTACAGAAACACCTTTTTTCTTTTCTTTTGCGTAAAGACATGTTTCAAACTTTAAATGGATCCAAATTTGTGTTTACATTTAAATGGAGACCAAATAATCATAGAAAATAAGAATAAGCTGTTCAAATGACTGTGATCCTGTTCAGGGTGGAATCAGGTAAATAATGACTAGCTCAGACATTCCAGTTTATTTACAACATATGACACAGACTGAACTGTGATCACACATGTACGCGACTGAAGATATTAACGTCATTAACGTGACACAGCAGGCCTCTAACAAACTGTAGGATTTAAAGGTTTATTCGAGTTATTTATTTAGTGTTTGATCAATGTGATTAATTCAGAAGTATGATCCGGTTCTTTTATCGTGTTCAAAATAATTAGTTGCATGTGCCATTAGACCTTTGCATGACAGACGTGTAGCCTATTTTAATGACTTACTAAAGGAAAAACACATTTTACACATTTCACTTGTTTTGTGGAGTTTTCTTTGTAATGTAAACAAACCAAAAAAGAATCAATTATATATATAAAAGATGATGAGTTAGGAATGACACAAATAAAAAAACTCACACAACTGTCATGCGGTAACAGGTAAAACTTGTTTATTGAAATTTAATGTATGAAAGCCCATTACTGCCAGAAAAGAAAAAAACTTGAAAATATGAACAATAAATACTCAATATTGTCACTAGCTAAGTCAACATTATCACGATAGTAAGCCAAATGTTGACTTGCACATTATTTAATACGTTTATCTGTGAGTTTGACTTACTATTTCATCATTTTAGCCTAAGTCAGCTAGTTTTGACTTGTATAAAAATCATTACAGCCCATCTTTGACTTGCTAGTGTTTTAGGTCTTTCCTGGCCTTGATTCTGGTGTGGTTGTGTATCGGGGCTCTCACTGTCTTTAGTGTTGTGTTTCTTGTTCTCGTGTTAAAACTGTCTGAAAATATGTGATTTATTCGAGACTTCCAAACTTCACCTGGCACTGAATCTGTTTCTGTAAAATGTTTTTAGACCTGTGTGTTAGTGTGTGAACACAGACTCAGTAACACCTTTTATTATTTTGTCAGTAAAAACACTAAAATCTTCCTGGATGCTGCATGCAGATGTTTCTCTGTACAGACTCTGAACCTTTGTTTTCTATCAGTGCTTTGTACTGATTTTTCTTCACCTCAGTTTCTGCTTGTTCGCTTTTAAAGGGCATCGTTTTTTCCTACAGCTTATTATGTGGTAGTAACGAGCTTTCATCGGACGTTTGCAAATGTAGCGTTAGGAAGAGTCTGGGGTGGACTGATTATTGGTTTCCTGATACAGTAATATACAGCAACACAACACCGACTGTTTATCATCACACAAAAATCACATCTGGATTTATAGACACATTCAGGACTGTTTAAAGAACTTTCTTATATCTCTTGTGTGACCATGGATTTAGTTTGGAAACTTCTCAAACACCTGAGCTTCCTGTTGGGCCACCAAATCTCCTCTGATGGTTCTCGTGTGTCTGTGCTGGAATTATGGCGACAACGGTCACCATAATATCCTCAGTTTATCTGCTGGGTTCCTTATGTGCCATAGTAACTCGTCAGGTTCCTGATAGTCGTCTGATAGGCATTCACAAATGTTGATATTCAAAGAATATTCTCACAGAAGAAACTCCTCTCAGCAGAGCTAAAACAGAAAATTTACTGATTAAAAGCTCTGACCTGATCCTTTTGATCTCGCTTCACAAAATGAAAACATAAAAGTGAAAAATGTATTTTGTGATATCGGTGACATCCTGGATCGGTCCATCCTTAGCGCAGTCCTGACAAACGTTAGCTCTCTGTAGGTATCTCCTTCCTGCATGTTAGATTTAGAGGAGTAGTGAGTTTGCATGACACGAGTAGATGTAGCCGCTGTAGCAGCTTCACAGTTGAATGGCTCTCGCCGAGCTGTAGCATGAGTGCTCGAATCCAATTCTTCCATTAGCCGCTGCAGACTGTGTTCTTAGCCACTCGTGTTTATGGTGGATTTTACTTTCATCTGGGTTTAACCTAGCTGAGCATGAACACTGGGGTCACAGGAGCACCTGAACATCTACACAATGGTTTACATGATGTTTATGTGGTCCTCACTGTCACTGAACTAGTTTAAGTTAGAGAACTACAAACAGTTTAACCGACATGTTTTCCTGCTGGTTTTTAATGAGTGTCATTTAGTTTAGCTGTGTCTAAAGTAGATCGTGCTGATAAACTGTCATCAGTAGCAACTAGCTCATTTATAAGTTAGCACAAAGACCGGCAGCTAGGTAGAAGTGCTAGCCACCAAAAAGCTAGCCTGTTTTTCTAGCTGTTTTTTTTTTCTTTTTTAGTTATTAGCTGCTCACAACACTGTGGTAGTTGCTTATAGTACTGATGTAACCAGTGTTACTGTAGTTTTTTGTGTTTAGTTAACTTGCTCAGCCTAGCTTAATTTATGCTAGCCAGTGTAGCCACAAAAAGCTAGCATGCTAAATGTTTCTCAGTAGTTTGATAGTTATTAACAGCAAATATATCTGACATCATGGTAGTTTATTTAGAAAATTAATGTTTTCTTGTTTTGTTTGTTGTGACAGGTGTTTAGATGTTTAGATGATTAGCCAAGCTCAGCGTAGATTAGCATATTAGGTACACGGGGAAACTACCACTGAAATAAAAACTACAGAACGATAGCTTAGCAGGACTTAGCTCAAATGCTACTAAGCTATCAGTTTCCCTTGTATTAAGTCTTTGTGCTAAGCTAGGTTTTCCTGGACAAAGGTGAAACTGAACCATCAGAAAAGATTTTAAAATATCTGACTGTTTCACTGCTGGTTGTGTGCGTCAGGTGTTAGCTGTCAGGTATCAGGTGTGCTGTATGAGCTCTGCTTTTACTTTGGTGTCCTGACTCGTAGCCGTGATAAAGTGGCACGTCACTGTCGTCTGGCTGCTGTTTGAGCTGATTTCCTGTTTCTCTTCTTTGCTTCTGAACTCTTTTCCTGATGTTTCTGCACCATGCTAACATCTTTCTGGGATAATATTTTATGTTCAGTTTTGTAAATGATCTGACAAATAAACGTAGTTTTCCTTGTCTTTCATGTGTTCACCATTATTGAATGCAAACTGATTAGTCAGAAAAACTATGAGACATAAAATCACCTTTGTTATATAAACTTCTTCACCAATTATCGAATCAGCCAATCATATGGCAGCAAATCGATGCATTTAGGCACGTAGACGTGGTGAAGATGAAAGTGAAGCATCAGGATGTGAATTAATCTGATGGAACTTTGAAGCAGATGGGCTCCAGCAGCAGAAGACCACACACACTAACAATAAGTGTGGTCAGGGACAGATGTGTTGATTCTTCATTCTAATAAAGTGTCTGGCGAGTGCAGTCTACATTTCTTATAACCCCACTTCTCCAGCCTTCATATACAGTATAAAACATGGCTGTAGCCACTGTGATGTCAGCTGTTGGTTTATGAATTTCTGCTGTGAAGCTTTGAGTTGTGGTGGATCACGCTCAGACCACAGCATCATTTCCAAAACTTCATGGCCTCACCAGAGTCCAAAAGGACCAGGAAGAGGGAGGATTTAGGGCTCCTGTATCAGGGTGCAGCTTCTCCCAGCTTCATGGTGACATCATGGTGGCTACCTCCATCTTTTATATTCAGTTTCTGGTGAAGAATAAACATAAGCAGTCACGAGTGCAGTCACGACTCCAATAAGTGACGATGACCCCGGTAGACTGTCTGCTCTGAGAGGATGATGAGCGCATCACGCCGGCACTCGCTGTTAAATTTAGTTTGGCTCCATACTCCCGCTTCAGATGCGAGCTGCTGTTTTGCTCTCGTGATGACAGAAATGTGAGCGCGATGCAGATATTTTCAGACTCACGGTGAGTTTGTATTTCTGTCTCCTGTTTTTATAGTAGCTCTCTGAACGTGACACGCAGGAAGCATGTCTGATGTCACACATTTGAACTCAAAGCACTGCTTTCATGCTTCCACACACGTTCAGCACGCCCTGAACGTGATGACATCACTGTGCCATCATCATGTAGACGATATTAGTGATTTCCTGTTGTTTGATTTGATCACTATACGTTTATTTTTAAGCTATCACATTTAGAACATCATAATTATTATTGATTAATTCAGTTAATCATGGCGCCCGGGTGGCTCAGTGGTGGAGCAGGCAACCACATGCAAATGCCGCGTTCTGGTGTAGGCAGCGCTGGTTCAAGTCCTGGTCTGTCGCTGATTTGCCCACGTGTCTTCCCACACGTCCTTCCCTCATTTCCTGTCTATCTCCACTAAAAGCTGCTTTGGCCAAAAAAGAAATTCAGTTAATCATTAATGACGCACTGCTGGCGCCTCTGCTGGACGCTGGAGGAACTGCAGGTGTTGGAGCTTCAGCGTTGGTTTTGTGTAAACAGATCAACATTTGAAGACAGAAATTACTGTTGGCATTTAAATACAGGACATAAATCAGTTTGTTTTAATAAAAACTTTTTTCCTCCCACTGAAATCATCAGCGTGCACATTTCTAAAGCCCATCTTTGTGTCTGCGTCCCCGCAGCGAGCGCGTTCAAACTGATGTTTAAAGCTCTGCTTTAGAAACGGTTAACACAGCTGGAATAAAACCTCTAACTTCACACGTCTGTATCTGATCACGTTCCAGGCTTTTTGGGGGGTCAAAGGGCAGCTTGTTTCAGGTACAAACAGACCACACTCAGCAGGGGGCGCTGCTGTTTGCATTACTTAAACTCTTCAGTTTGTTTCCTTCAGAAAACTTCTGTCAAATCCAGCATGAAGGCTTTCTTCTTCTCTCACTTTGTTGGGTTTTGCTTCAGTTCACAGTGCCTCCATTAGTCAGTCAGTGGAATTACAGGAAGCAGCAGCACCATGGGAATGTAATCCTTTAACCTTTTAACTGTTAGAATTATCATTATTTATAGAGTCTAATTGTATGATAAGAAACCAGCGCTGTGGGGATTTACAGATAAACTGAAGTCAACTTGTTTCTGCTTTGTGGTTTAAATGTGATGCAGTGATCTGATTGGCTGGCCGCAGGTAACGTCATGTCTCCTTTCTGTGTGGTTTATGAGCCTCAGGGTGTCAAATCCTCATTAGCCCTTAAATTTTATTCAGAATTCCTTGAATGAAAATGTCTGTCTTCTCATAACTCGTTATTTATTCATTTTTTTTCTTTCTTTGCCCTTATATTTCCATGTCGTTATTTACTTGATGTTTACATTTGCTCATACGTTTACCTATGATGCAATGAATGTATGATATTAATATGTCTAAACTTGTTCTAATTGTTGAAAATAAAGGTTTACAAAAAAAAAAAAGAGCCTCAGGGTGTCTCTCCAGGTTTGGAGACTCTTAAAATACCCGGAGGTGTCAGAGTGGCTGCGGAGCCCCGGGTGCTGCTCTCGGGGTGAGCTGGGTGGGGTTGTCCTGCTTGGGGGTGTCCGGCGAGTCCCCTCCCCCCCGGCCCAGCTGCGGACCAATGAGCTGCGGCCTCCGTATCCTTGTGGATTAGAGGATGCCCGGGCTGCAGTAGTATATGGTCATGGCAGGGGCATTCCTGGGAGTCCTGCGCAGTGACGCCGTGCTTTTTAAACCTCCACTTCACGTCTCCTCCAGCCGCACACCCCCGACTCTCTCCAGGCCGCCGCTTGCGCGTCACCACCCGGACCAAAGCTCGAGTCAGTCCGGAGCACAAAAACAAACTGTTTTCTTCACTTTTCCTTCCCGAGCCGCCTCATTTTTGAGAATCTAGCCCGCAGGAGTCCAGGAGAGCCCCGCGGGTCTGCATGCGTTCACTCTTTACGCAGAGCTCAGTGAAGTGTGTCACTCCCTGCAAGCTTGGCACTGCCCCTCCGCTCCCGCTGCGCCTTTTCTCTTTTTTCTGTCTTTTCTTCTCTTCCCACTCCGCTTGGTGCTATAAAAGGGGTTCACCATGATGAGCAACAGCAGCTATTTGGAGCCGCAGCAGTTCTACCAGAGCACCGCGGACATAGGAGAGGAGGAGGAGGAGGAGGAGATGCCGGCCACCGAGAAGGACCTGGCCGAGGACGCGCCGTGGAAGAAGATCCAGCAGAACACCTTCACCAGGTGGTGCAACGAGCACCTGAAGATGATAAACAAGCGGATCAATGACCTGCAGAAGGACCTGAGCGACGGGCTGAAGCTGATCGGGCTGCTGGAGGTGCTGAGCCAGAAGAAGATGTACCGGAAGTACCACAGCAGACCCAACTTCAGGCAGATGAAGCTGGAGAACGTGTCCGTGGCGCTGGAGTTCCTGGAGAGAGAGCACATCAAGCTGGTCTCCATCGGTGAGTGGCGCAAATCCAAGAGAGGCGCGTTTGGGCAGTTTTTACGCAAAGTTTACGCGTGGCAGAAGTTACGCACAGAGTGTGTTTGAGGGCGCGTGACCGCAGGAAACGAAGTCAAAGTCAGTACTGGTTTATTAAAGAATGAGGCTTTTACAAGAGGAAATCACGTGACTAGTGTGTCTCACAGGTGTGTGTGGAGATCCAGGTGTTCACAGCTGTTGCCTGTTGGTTGATGGTGGATTCTCTCAAATTTGTTTTGTTTTTTTGGGGTTAAAAGCTTCAGTTTCTAAGTGTAAACAGTAAAAACCACCAGCTTCAGTATTCGTTATTAGAAGAATTAGAATTATTACATCCTGACGTCTTTATTCTTCGAAGGTCTCCTGTTGAGCTCTAGAACCTCCATGAATCCCGTCAAGACTTCCAGAAGTGTTTGGAACCATCCAGAAGGACGTGAACTGAGGCGCAGACGTCTTGAAGTGATTGTGAATGATGCACAAAGTGTTGCAAGGTTTTATCAGTGTTGAAGCACAACTTCACTGTTCAGTCACTCAGTACAGCATATGAGAAATACTACTACACATTTAAATACACACAGATCTGACTAAGAGACATTGTTTGCAGTTCCAGTGTGTTTCTGTGTGTTACAGTGTGTAGTTATGGGTCCTTCAGTTGTGTTTCACTCTGTGGGTGTATGGTGTGGTTTCCTTAGCTGCTGCTCAGTCTGCCTGTAACTGTGGGGAATGCAGAAGAGCTGAGATCTCAGCGGTCATTTAAATATCAGACGACTTTATATAAATTTACAGACTTTTCAAACTTTATTAACTCTAAAATGTGCTGATGTCCGGGCACAGAGAGGCAGGTCTGTGTGTTTGTGTACTGCTGCTGTAACTCCATTCTCACAGTAAAACCATCTTAGAGCTCACAGAGAGCTTCAGTGACACGTCAGCGTGATGTCACAGCCTGGTCACATGACAAAACCATGAGACTACGGCCCAGTTCTGTTCCTCTGCAGAGACACCAAAGGCTCTTTTTTCATTAGTTCATGTGTTTCAACTGCAGGTGTGTTTGCTACCTGCACAGCCACACGTCACATGACTTCACTCAGGTCACCAGGTTCACTCGATCGGACTGGGTTCAGAATAAATTACAGGGCGTCACTTTTTATGATGACGTCACATTTACGGTGATAAATATGTTTGATTTTCACTGTTCAGTCTCAGATTTGATCATCTTTGGGCTGTGTGAGTCTGTGTGTCACAGAAACACACACAGCTGTTTATTTAGCTCGTGTCCATCTGTCAGATTTAAATAACTGAATGAACCTTGTTCAGCAAACCATGTAAACATCAGTAACTGTTAAAGTCTTCCTCTGTGCAGCTGTGCCGACAGCGCCGAGAGTTTCAGGTGAAGTCGCGGAGGTCAAAGTTTATTTTGTTTTCTTCTTCTTTTACTTCGCTGAGTTTCTTCAGACTCTAATAAATGAGATGTGAGGTGTTTTTCAGGGTTTCAGAGCTCAGAGACTTGAAGCCTTCTAACAGGAGGAACGGAAGTGTGAGCTGCTGTTGTGAGCCTGCAGCTGATGGGGGGCTGATGGGGGCCTGCGAGGCCCGGAGGGGGGCAGTTACTCACTGGGGTGAGGGGGTGGAGGGGCGGTGTGAGTATGAGTTGATTGATGGCAGCACAGCTGAGCCCTGCTGTCGCTCCGCCAACAGCTGCTGAAAATAGACTCCGAGAGCACAGGGCCTCGCTAACCTGCTGGTGGGCTCCGGGGCCGAGACCCGCTGAGCCCCCCACCCCCACTCCCATACAGGGCAACACCTCTGATGATTGAATCAAACTTTATTAGTACAGGAAATGGAAATGATGGCAAAGAGACAAAACAATCACATCCATGTTTTCAAAGAGTCTCAGGCTGGACACGTGATAACGTTCAGCAACAGGAAAGCAGCGCCAGGTAAAAAGCTCCGCTGACTGTGCGATGTATTAGCTTTGTTTGTCGTACGGTGGCACGATGTATGATTAGTGGGTGTTCTCTTACACAGTCAGGGTGGTGTTTACATGGTTAATGTGGTGTTTGTGTGGCTCAGGCTGCTGAGCTGAACTGTGCCTGTTCTCTAATCCTTCAGCTTCTCCTCAGAATAGCCAAACTTCATTCAGATATCTGCTAATTTTACCTCCCTGTCTCTCTGCCTGCTCTCAGTAATGGTTGCCATGTGTTGCAGCAGTCAGCACACAGGAATGTTAGACTGAAGCCAGGACACCCCCACCCCTCCCTCTGCTCATAGTAACTCCTACTCGCTGCTCATTTCTGTGTTTCACATTCACTTCCTGTTACAGGTCTGGATGTCCTACCAGACGATGACCCGTGTTCGATGTCACGGGTCGTCAGACTGCATCTGTGCAGCGTTTGTGTGAAAACCGCTCAGTGATGGCCGGAGCCTGTGTGTGGCAGCGGTTCAGAGGTCAAAGGTCAGGGTGGAACAGGAGATGTAGGGAGCTTTAAGGTGGAGACGGTCGTCTGCGGGAGAGGAAGTGTGAGTCTGGTCTCGGCTCAGATCAGTCCAGCATGTCTGAACCCCCGCTGATCACACAAACTGCAGTAAGATCATTCACTTCAGCCCGTTCTCGTCCCCGCGGCGTGGAGGTGACCTTTGACCCTGATGCACTCACGTATGACACAGAGTTACTGGTGTGAGGGTGTGGCTTTGAACCCAAAACACCAAAACCCAGGAAGTTTCAGTGAGAGTAAAAAGTCAGACCAGAGGAAAGCTCAAAGGTCCCAGCGGGACTCGAACCAGCATCTCCAGGCTGGTAATGCTACCTCCACCCATCCAAGCCCCTCATGAGGGCACGCCTGTTACACATCTTTGGACCATAACCCAGTTGGTGGACAGCCCCGCCTCTCACCGTCACCTGAGGACACCTCGAAGCTTTTCCTGAGCTGCAGCTCCTGATACGATGGTTCAGTCTGAGACCTGCAGCTTTAGTTTGTGTCTGTGCTGCAGCTGCTCAGTCAGAGGGTCTCTGTTCACACAGATACTAAAATAAAGTAGATTCAAGGTAAACTTTACTCTTAGATTTTACTCTTTGAGGTGAACACAGAGATGCATGCTGACAGTCTGCATCTGCACAGAGGTTCAAAGGTCAGGACTCAAAGAGCTCTGTGGGTTCGACCCTCCTGCCCGATAAACCTGTGACCTGTGCGTCCCCCTCAGCCTCCTAACATCTGGAGCTCCTTTAAATGGGACTGTTGTCCAGCTGTGGTCAGCATTTCTGTGGCCAGTGCACCGTAGGTATAACGCTGTGACACACAGGCGTGTTACATGATGCACTGGGACGGCAAGGCGTGGCAGGAAGTTGCGGCTCATCTCGACTCCTTTTGCTGCTTCGTTCTGATGAATTGTCTGGGTGTTTCCAAAGGAAAGCTTAGAATTGGGACATTTTTCATCAGCGACGGTTCAGCTTCTTCTCACTGAGCCAGCATCACAATAGCTGGATGCTGTCCTCCTCAACCAATGAGAGACGTGGAAACTGCATCAGAGCTGCATTACAGCTAACTCCTTCGATATGTGAGCTCCTTAAAAGGGACAAAGACAGATGTTTCAGTGCTGAGTGTGTGAGTTTGCTTCCTCTGAGTTTCACTGGTCTCTATGCAAACCATTAACAGCAGCTGGAGGCAGAATACTAACTGAGGAGGTCATCGCCACCAAGATTATACTGTAAGGCACAGACAACACAATTCAGCATATGATATTAGAGAGGAAACCCATCCTGTTGATGCCTAATGAGTAGCACTTGGTGATGGTGGGGAGGAAGAACTCCCTTTTAACTGGAAAAGTCCTCCAACAGAAGCTGGATCAGGGAGGAGGAACTCTGAAATCAGCAGCTTTTCAAATGGAGCTGAAGAGAAAGACTGTTTTCAAAGCCCCGGATTTCCCCTGTGTGTGTGTGTGTGTGTGTGTGTGTGTGTGTGTGTGTGTGTGTGTGTGAGATCTGCTGACTGTCACACTACAGTAACGTCCAGTTTGACTCTGAACAACAAAGACTCACTTCAGCCACCCCCCCACCCCACCCCGATGGACCACATGACGTGTGTGTGTGTTTGTGTGTGTGTGTCAGCTGTCTGCACAGCTGTTGTGAAGCCCTTGCAGCAGCACACTGACTGTTTTCTCACTGATTCCTGTTTGTTTGCCGTGTGCAGAGGAGAGCGTGCTTCCTGCTTCCTCGAGGGAGGAATCAGGCAAATCTGGAAAAAGTTCCCATGTGACCTCCTCAGAATCGACTGATATTATCTCTACAGTAACTTTACTATATTTAGTGAAGCCATGCAAACTTTTATCTTCACTCTGAATATTTTCAGTACAAATCTGGGACTTTTTCATAACGTCATGCAGGCAGGAGCTATTCACAGGAAACTCTCAGGGCTGAAAAACACCTTTAACCTCTGACCTTTTTTAGGTTGGTTATTTTTAAGAGACTTTGCAGGTTGATGTGAACTCTGTCTGAGTTCAGATTTATTCACACGGTTCTCAGAAGAAGCATTGAGCTCATTTCCATCTGTGGCAGGTACACAGTTCAACACGCTGCAAAACACAAACGCACACGTCCAAGATTCAGGACGCGGAGCAGGCCAGGACACGCTGTAGAGATCACATCTCTCAGCTGGTTTGGGAACGCCTCGGAGGAGCTGGAGGAGGTGGCAGGGAGAGGGAGGTCTGGGCTCTGCTTAGACTGCTGCCTCCAGGATAAGAGGTAGAAAATGAGTAGATGGAGACACAGAGACTAGTTCAGTTTGCAGCCACAGTGTTTCCTGCTGCATGTGTGTGTGTGTGTGTGTGTGTGTGTGACCTATCACAGAGGTTTGGTG
>JASGAU010408322.1:18501-32372 GCA_030220045.1 Australoheros facetus
AGTGTCGCTGCTGTATGAAGATATTCCTCACATCCATCCTGCCACCTCACAAATGGTCCCCGGATCATGCCAGGTGCTCCTCAGGAGGCCCGTCTGCTCTCTGAGAGCTGTTTCAGCCTCCTCGGCACGCTCTGACGACAGCAAACAGGAAGCTTCTGTGATCCCGGCGGCTGCTGGGGACTCGGCACGTCGTGGTGTTTTGGTGTGTTCGTGTTGAAGTTTCTGATGTTTGTCAGGCTGAGATGTTAGTGGAGGTCTGGCATATGTCTGTTGTTCTATTGATGGTTTGTTATTTTGGTTTTGACTTCCTGTCTGACTGCCATGATTGCTTTCACCTGCAACTCACTCCTCACCTGCTTTAGATCCCTAATTAGTGCTCTGAGGTGCATTTAGTCCTGTGCTCCCCTTCTGTGCTGATGGGGGGGTCCCCGGTATTTTACCTGTAGTGCGGTTGTCACCTCAGAGGTGGTCCTGAGGGTTGTTGACCCACTCTGTCATTATTGAGGATCACATGCATCAGGAGTGGGGAGTAAATGTGCATCATAGGTGGCTGGTGGCTGATGGCTGGTGTCGTGGGCCACCGCCCCTGTTAAGTGCTGGTCGCTCTGGATGGACTCCTGAAGTTCACCAGGAAGGGCGCCGAGCGGAGCGGGTCACTGTTCCTGCTGAGCTCACTGAGGAGGACCGACGTCTTCAGCAGCAGCACCTGGATGACCTGCACACATACTGTGTCTGTGCTGCTGTAAGTGATCACTTCCCTCTTCACTAACCTGCCCGCTGTGTGATGTGTCACTCTGTCCCAGCTGACTGCTGCACGTAAAATTACTTCGAGTACATGTTTGAATACTGTAGTAATAACACATATTTGCCACAGCTGGGCTCGCCTCAGGGTGCAAAGCTGATCTAGACCCAATAGAAATGTAGGATGAGGGCTCAAAGTGAGACACCTGTGGGACCATAAAACCTGTTGGTGCTATCAGTGTGTGGACTGCACCTCCCTGTGGGGGTGAGACGAATCCCTCATCATGGAAAAATGCACAAACTGTGTTTGGAGTCTCTTTGCAGCAGTTAATGTTAGCCTGAGGTTAGTTTGGGGTTAGTTGAAGGTTTGAGAGTGTGTGGAGGGCTGGACCAGCTGTTGGCTCAATCTGCAGATTTTGGTCTTTTATAGCTCACAGGTGTGTGTGTGTGTGTGTGTGTGTGTGTGTGTGTGTGTGTGTGTGTGTGTGTGTGTGTGTGTGTGTGTGTGTGAACTCTCTCAGGCTTCCTCAGGATAAACAACAACATTGCATTTACTCAGCTGCCGTCCACCTGCTCAGTGACGTCAGGTGATGTTCAGGACCAGCTGATCTCTGCTGGCCCCTCAGTGAGTGAATGAATGAGGCTCCACATATCTGTGCTCCATCAGAGCGTCCAGGAGGAGCTCGAGGAGGGTGGAGGGCGTTTGTTTGACAGCAGAACTTTGCTTCGGGTTTCATGGACTTCATTAAAGTCCTTCAGTCTTTCCCTCCAGTACTGCTTCAGTTTACAGAAATGATCCTGCTGAGGGGCAGCGAGTTTGTTGCAGCCTGTGGTGCTCGCCGTGTAAATAAAGTTGTAATCTGAGTATTTGCAGTAGTTATTTGAACATATCACAGGAAGTTTAAGTCTTCTGGTGGTGGTGGTGGTGGGTGGGGGGTTCAGGAACATGCTAACAACCTGTATGATAAAGCGAAATGCTTTCAGCCCTCGTATCCCAGCAGCCTCTGCGCGACCTCAGTTTGACCTCTCTGTGACTGCAGATAACAGAGGACGCTCCCACGCACATGTGAACATCAGCGTACCAGTCTGAGCTTCGGACTGACCGACACACAAACACTCTGGACTCCGTCAGTCTGTCACGACCTCGTTCATCCTTTTAAGAATGAGTGTTGGTTTACTGCCGGTCACGCTGCGAGGGGGTCAGAGGAAGCCAGCTCTCACACTGTCTCATACCAGTGTGGTTCCAGTTAAACCAGTGATGGAGACATTCAGACTCTGCAGGTTTCTCTGCCTGCTGTTTCGTTCTGGTTTGGCTGAACTCCCCTTTTTAGGGACAGATAAAGAAACGAGCCCAGTAACGTCCACTGTCCTGCATCGATGCTGTCAGAGCCTCAGAGCAGACTAGCTCCAGTGAGGAACCTGAATGATCCTGAGCTTCTTTTCAGAGTCACAAAGAGTGAACTCTGCAGCTCTCTGCACAGTGAAACTTAGTCCATTCATTTCCTGGGGACACCGTGAGCCCGAGCGAGGCTCAGACTGGACGGCAGGTCAACAGGTAGCAGCAGGACTGGCTGCGACTTGTTTTAACTTCCTGTTGCTGGACTCCAGCAGTGTTTAGACCTGCCTCTTTAATTCTTTCCCTCCATCGTCATGCTGTCTTTCGTTTCCTTTTTCCACCCTCCCTCCATCTCTTCCTCTCTCCACTCAGCAGCCCATAAAGCCTTTCTTTCTAAATGTCACATTACACAGCTTCTCCCTCACCCTCGGGCCTGCTCTGGAGGAGGAGGTGATGGAGGGCTGTTTTCCTCTCACACTGCAGGCTTTCTATCAGGACTCCATTGTTTCTCTGCGGCTTGTTTGTTTGGTAACCGTTGGCGACCAGCGAGCGTGGCTGTCGGACGTTAACGAACAGACGGGTTGTTGTGCGGCTCGGAGGGCGCCCGGCGGAACACAAGAGTCCTGATTTTAGAGCCTTTATGGGGTTTTTACAGAAACCCACACGTGCTGCCGACCCACCAAACAATACATCCCATTTTATTTAACAAAGGTTCACATTCTCCAGCCAGAGGAAATCAATCCATGTTCATTTCTAGAAATGAGGCCCATGCTTTTTAAATAATCACAGAATAGACTGATAAACTGTGCTTATCAGACAGAGGAAGACCAGACAGGCTGCAGCAGCCGTAGTTTCCTGGGGAAAGATTACAGCGACGCTCCGAACACGTTTCCTCTCTGAACACCGGACCGGACTAATCTCTGGGCTCCGAGCTTCCTGAGAGCGATGAAAAAAGGTCATCTGAGCTCAGAGAAGGAAAAAATGATTTAATGACTGGGAACACACGCAGTGGTGTTTCCATCACCTCAGAGGACATTACAGAGATTTATTTTCCTCAGACTTAACCTTAAATTAACCTTAATCTCACTTTAAAATAACATTAATCCCGGGAGACACATGAGATATTATTTGCCTTCTGGAGGCTGCTGTTTTTCCACCACAGACATGCACACAGTCATGTTTCCATCACTTCCAGCAAGAACATATTAACCTAAATTTATTTCCTTTAGACTTAACCTTAATTGCACTTTAAGCCTTAATGTAACCTTAAAGTAAACTTAATATATTTATTTGTCTCATGGGAACGGCTGCTAAATGCTGGTTTTTCAGAGATTTCAGAGAAGTCAAGTTTCCATTCCTTCAGAGGCCCTTAAATTACTTTCCTGGAGACGTAACACTAAGTTAACCTAAAACTAACATAGATTATAGTTTAAAAATCATCTTAAATTCAGTCTTCACATTAACATTTAAGAATTTATCTTCTGGAGAGTGGCTGTTTTCTTTTGTCCCCATAAGGACGTGGAGTCCCCTCAGTGTGATGTGGCCAGCTTTTGTCCCCACAACACAGGAAAATGAGCACATGCAGACACACACACCGTGTTCACATCTGAATTTAGCACGTTAGCCCTTTTTAGCATCACAGCTGATAGAAGATGAATAATTAAATCCTAAAGAAGCTGAAGCGTCAAAAACATTAAGGAACCTGAAAGGCGGGACTTCAGCTTCAAGGAGCTGATGTGAAAGTGCATAAGCATTTTTATTATTTATTATTATTATCAAAGTGACTGTCACTCAAGTGAGAGTACTGAAAGCAGTTGAGTTAGTTTAAGATGAAGTGCTGAAAATGGTATAGGAGTCGTGTTCCTGCTAAAACCATCGTGAAATCCAACAACCGAGAAGCTGGGAAAGCTGAAAGGAGTTCTCTGATGTTGGTTTAAGAAATGAAGCGGTGGAATTAAAAGAGTCAAAACAGTCGGTTTTAAAATGGAAAGTTAAAATGGTGCCGAAGCTGTAAAAGGAGAAGAAGAGTTAAAGAGAGCTGGTTTTGAAGTCAGTCCCAGCGAAGGGTATTAGATAACCTGAAGTGCACGTATGTGCGTGGTAACGTGAAGCGAAAGGCACTGAAAGCAGTCGAAGCGTGCACACGTGAGTGAATCTCCAGCTGTGTGCTTAGAAGTCGTTTTCCTCGCCCCTGATTGGACAGTCGCTCAGAAACTTTAACAGCGCTCAGGGGGAAACGTGAGGTTTCACATGGTTCATGCAGTGACGACGCCGTGCTGACCTCAATATAGAAAGAAACAAAATTCACCTGAGATTTCAGGTGTGTGACAGGAAACAACAACAGCGTTCAGCTCAGCAGGAGAAAGTGTATCTGACGGCGTCCTCCCTCAGATTCCTGAGGTGTGTTAATGTGTGTCTTTGTGTGTGTGCATGTGTTTCCTATTTAAACTGACCTCATTCCTCAGAGTGGGGGCTGAATGACATCATGCTGCCCGCTGCTGTTGATGGATGAAACTTTTCTGCATGTTGACAGAAAAAAATAAAAGTCTCCTGATGTCTGAAAGATAAACTGAGAGCAGCCATGAACTTTTATTTTGGCGCTCTTCAGCAGAACAGGAAACTGGGTCACAAAACGTTGGAAATCAAATTCAGCTGAACGTGACTTTAAATTAATCAAATCCAGCTGTGTTCACTGATACTGAGGGCACGACTTTATTCGAGCTTAACGTAGGAAAAACGTCTCCACACGTCACACAGTCGAAATAAGATGACAGCAAACGTAAAAAGGTCCTGATTTATTTAACAAAGATGGAGTTCAAAGGCAGCGGCAGTGTGAGAAGCTGAGTCCACCCCTGATCAGGAGGTTGTAGAACCTCCTTCAGCAGCAGTAACCTGCAGGGATGTTTCCTGTGTGGCTTCATCAGTCTGTCACATCACTGTGGAGGACTTTGGTCCACTCTCCGTCACAGCGTAGCTTCGGCTCAGTGAGGTTTGCAGCATTCATTCCTGCACAGCTCTCTGAAGGCCCCCCACAGCCTTCAGCAGGCTGAGGTCTGGACTCTGACTGGGCCGTTGCAGCAGCTATATTCTTGCTGCTGTGCTTGGATCATCGTCCTGTTGGTGACCCATTTAGGTCCCGGCTTCAGCTGCGGGACAGACGGCCTCACACTAGAATACTTTGGTATACAGAGGAGTTCATGGTCCATTCGATGACTGCAAGGAGCCCAGATCATTCAATTCAATTCAATTTTACATACATAGCACCAAATCACAACCAGCAGTCACCTCAAGGAGATTTATATTGTAAAGTAAAGACCCTACAATAATACAGAGAAAACCCAACAGTCCAAACGACCCCCTATGAGCAGCACTTGGTGACAGTGGGAAGGAAAAACTCCCTTTTAACAGGAAGAAACCTCCAGCAGAACCAGGCTCAGGGAGGGGGGGTCATCTGCAGGTTTCTGTAAGGCAGAATAAATCAATATGTTGATCAATTACTAAATCATTTACTAACAGAGACTTAGAAGACAGAGACCTAATGTTTAATAGTCCACATTATTTAACTGTTTTACTCTTTGGTGATGAGGATGCTAAATTGTTCTTTCTTAAATAGATTTTTGCTGATTTTAGGTTTGTTTTTTGGTGGCCTGGGAGCAGGCACCATCTCTATGGGGATGGGGTTCCTGGTCCTGGTCTCAACCCTGGGCAGTCAGATTTTAGGAGGGTTTAATAAATTCGGTCAGATTTCTAGAAATGAGAGCTGCTCCATCCGAAGTGGGATGGATGCCGTCTCTCCTAACAAGTGCAGGTTTTCCTTTATCAGCCCTCCATGACTGTGCTGACAGTTGGTCTGAGGTGTTTGTGCTGATGTGCTGTGTTCGGTTTCCTCCAAACGTGCTGCTGTGCATTATGACCAACATCTCCACTTTTGTCTGTCCGAAGGACATTGATGTCTTTTTGTTTGCTCAGATGTAGCTTTGCAAACTTAAGCCGTGCTGACATGTTCTTCTTAGAGAGAAGAGGCTGCGGCCCTTACAAACAAGTCGTACTTTTCAGTCTAATTGTACCGTCATTAACTTTTACCCTGCTAACTGTGCCCTGTAGAGTGTTGGATGGTCTGAGCTTGAGGTGAAGTTTCTGGGACGTCCACTCCTTGGAAAACTGTGACATTGTTTAACACATGCCTAAATGCTGCAGACCAGGAAACTGACAAACGTTCTGCTTTCATAGAGGTGGTCACACTTTCTGATGATCAAGTAATCAAGTGCATTTGATTAGCAGGTACTTACCCTCTTAATTCATATGGGAGCAGTAACGGTGTACTTAATGTGAGGTAAATATAATGCTGAGGTGTTCAGTACTCAGGTAAAGTGTTCTGTTTGGTTTTTGTGGATTTAAATGAGTCTGTATTTATTCCTTTGTCCTTCAGACTCCAAAGCTATCGTAGATGGGAATCTGAAGCTGATCTTGGGTCTGATCTGGACCCTGATCCTCCACTACTCCATCTCCATGCCCATGTGGGAGGATGAGGATGATGAAGATGCCAAGAAACTGACCCCGAAACAGCGTCTGCTGGGTTGGATCCAGAACAAGGTGCCCCAGCTCCCCATCACCAACTTCCACCGAGACTGGAGGGACGGCAAGGCACTGGGCGCTCTAGTGGACAACTGCGCCCCTGGTAGGACCTGAATCTTTGATATCCCTCCAACACTGCACACAATGTACAAAAACACTGATGTTAAAGCTTATCATTAAAAGTAGTTTAAATTTCTTGGAGACAGGAAGCTGAGTTTGATTTTCTTTTAAAATATCCTGCAATTTAAAGAAAAACGACTGCTGATTTTTAGAAAATTATGAGGAAAGTTTCCAGGGAAATGCAGACGCTGTCAAATAAAAACTCAGCCTGGAGCAGTCGAACTGTCAGTTAAAGTGAATGTGTGCTTAAATCATCTATCAGCTGATGTAAAACAGCTGCTCTCTTTAAACTGCTGATTTGTTACTGTGTCGAACATTTCTCCAGAAAAAAGGAGACAAACCTGATATTAAACTTCCTGCGTTGATGTTTGGAGGGTTCAGTCATCGGCTGAGCACTTCGCTCTGGCTTCATTCAGCTGCTCGTAAAGCTGCCCTTTGATACTTTACCACAATAGTTCTAACAGACTCAAAGACAGGAGAAGAAGAACTAAAAGGAAATAAAGTCTCGGAGCTGATCCAGACCCTCTAACCTGAAGTCAGAGAAAAGCCTCACGCTGTAAGAATGTAGGAAAAAGTGGAGGTCCTCACGTGGAAGGTAGTACAGAACAAATGTGGGGGAGTTAATCCTCTTATCAGCTTCAGGGCTCAGAGTGTTTTGGTGTTTCTGCGTCATGTCAGCAGCTTCAGAAAAACAGCAGCAGTTAAAATCTGCAGTTTCTGGATGGAAGTGTTGAATGAGTGTGAAGCAGCACGAGGATGATATTTATAACTGAAAGACAGCTTTAACGTTCAGCTGGATTTACAGGTTTTTTTTTAGAGTGAGATGTGTTGGATATTTTCTTTTCTAAGTTTGTGAAGCTTATTATGCAGCCAGAGGTACAGAAATAATCGATGAGCTCAGGGCTGGTGATAAGGAACTGGCTGAACATGTAGTTCATTGTTATCTTTGTTTGGAAATAATTCCCCTCTGAGTCACAGAATTAAGTCTTTTGTGCATCTCTTTTGTAAACTGTGTGACTCCGTGTCATGAATATTTTTAATTTTTTCTTATTCATTAGTTTAAAGTTTTAATATTTTAAATATTTCAGTGTAAAAGGCTTATAATAAATAACCACAACACTTCCTCCTTTTCCAGTTTATAGTCAGCACCAAACTGTGCAGGAGGGAATATTCACGGATAAACAGCAGCTGATTGAAGGAATATCAAGAGGAAGATTTCCAGGAAATCTGCTGGGAAATAGTTTCTTGAATTCACGGCTGTTAGCGCTCCATTTTTTTTTAAATCTAACTGAACCTTTTTTTTTTTTAAGTTTAAAAAAATCCTCACTGTGTGCATATATCATTCCATATTCAAGGTTATTCTAGTGAACTAAAAAATAAACACTTTAGTTACTGAAATAAAAAATAGGCTGTGCTTTTGAAACAGAAACTGGAATATTATATATCATGAAGCTAATGACATGACATGAAAATAAAAATGATCTCGTCAGTTTTATTCTTTGTCAATTTGACGTTTGATGAGTCTTTGATGGACTGTCTCAAATGTGCCCACGCCTCAGTGAGGTTAAGAAGCATGTGCTCATAAAGAAATGGCCTAATGTTGTTTAAGGTTATGTGTATGTTCTAATGTTCTAAAATACATGTTCTTTTACATGGTTTTCTTGGACACTTCTTGAAAATTATTTTACCACTTGGCAACAATGGAAATTTCATTGACTTTGATTTTCTACATGAAAATGAAACATTTCGAAAAATGTCACAAAAGTAATGAAGTCTCATAATGTCCAGTTAAAACTTTACGGTTGAAATTTTGCCCTATATAAGGTTAAAGAGCTCATATCATAGATTTTTATGTTTATAATTTAATCAGTGGAGACAACCCAAATATGGAAATCTTTTCTTTATGTCAAAAAAGTTATTTTTCTGATATTGTGTCACCTAGAAACCCTAAATTGGACAAGTAGTAAAAGGAAAAATGAATGGATGGATGAATGATGGATGGATGGATGATGCATGGATGGATGGATGGATGGATGGATGATGCATGGATGGATGCATTGATGGATGGATGATCTGAATGCCGTCCTGCAGGCCTGTATTTAATGAAATCTCTCTGTCTGTCTGTGCTGGACTCAGGTCTGTGTCCGGACTGGGAAACATGGGATCCCAGTCAGCCGGTGGAGAATGCCCGAGAGGCCATGCAGCAGGCTGACGACTGGCTGGGAGTGCCACAGGTAACACCTACCTGACCACACACAGCAACACAGTCAGTATCTGTTTTCAGAGCTTCCTCTTACTGAAAGCATTTTTTTATTGCACAAAAAAAGGATCAGGAATAAGTTGAAGTGTCTGTTGTTTTTATCTGTCACTGAGCTTCATGTTTCGTTTGAATTCATGCACAGAGGATATATCTGTTACGACTGAAATGAACTGCAGAAATAGCAGTCATGGCTGAGCTGTGATCCATGTGGAGGCTTCACACTCTTGGCTCTATTTCCAGCCCACAGAGATGTGAGCTGGCTAAAGTTTAAATTAGCAGCGGAGCAGACGAGTCAAAGTGATTGTTCACTCGTTAGTTTGAGACAGGAAGTCAGAGTTTACGTCTGAGTGGGGCTGCTGCCTCATTTCTGCAGGTTGGAGGTGAATTAAGACTCATCCATTTAGAGAAAAGTCTCCATTTTCCAGCTAATTTCCTGGAAAGTCTGATCCCAAAAAGCCAAAGATGTGCTCTGCTGGGTGATGAGAAATGTTGCAGTTATTAGCTGATAATTTTTAATCATAACTAGTAAAGAGAGGAATGATGGATAAACACCTTCCCTAGAAATTAGAGGGAAATTTTTTGAAAAGGCGTTTCCGTGGAAAAAACATGTAATAGTGATAATAATGATAAACTGTCATGAAGGTGTTTGCTGTGTTCTCAGGTTGTTTCAGACGTCTTCCTGCTCCCCTCCACTGAACGAACAGCTGTTTAACATTTCACCGACCCCTCGTGTGTTCTGTTCCTTCGTTATTTATCTTATTAAAAAAAGGATTTTTTGATCAGATGAAATGAGTCACTTTGATTTCCCTCCAGCTTCTCTTCCATGGAGGATTTTGGACTTCGCTCGGTCTCATGTGAACTCACTCACATTATTTGTTCATTTGAGACATCTTTAACGATGCCATCTAATGTGTTTCTGCCTAAATGAAATAATTTTTCAGTTTCCTGCTGTTGCTGGAAATGTATTGATTTATAAAAAGCACAATGACGTGTTCACAAGGTCAGAGACTGTTATGACCTGTCGTAAAAATTGCTTTGAATGCTCAGAGAACAAAAAATTTAACATAGTTACAACTTAAATTAATTTTTTTAAAAATAGATAAAAGTGCAGCTACAGCAGGGGAAATTGTTGCTCAGCTGTTTGTTCAAACAGAGATTCAGTTCAATTCAGTTTTATTTATCTAGCGCCAAATCATAACAAACAGTCACCTCAAGGCGCTTTGTATTGTAATGTAAAGACCCAACAATAATAAGAGATCTTTAGCACTGTTAATCATGATGTGCAAAGACAAACTTCTCCCACCTTTCTTGGTGACCAGGGGGAATAGTCCAACCCAAACTTTCAAACAAGCTGTCAGTAAGGCCCTTTTTCCACTGCCGGTGCCAGTATTTGAACTGTTCAGTGTTTTTTCTACTGCGAACGCACTCGGTGCTCGGCCGAAAAACGGGTTCAACTCAGGCCCCGTAAGCTAGCTGGTCTGGAACCAAGAATGTGAGATGCAAACAGCAGAAGGACGTGACTCTGCCATCTCATCATAAAGTTTTCTACCGCTATTTCACTGCATGGTGTGTATTACCCGAGAAAAGCGATGTGATTTTCACGGCTGTGAATTAAGTTGGGCCCTAAGGCTGCTTTGTATCTGTCATGATGGCCGGCGGGTTGGACCCAAGGACCAGACACGGCACTAACAAATAATAAGGTTTATTTATGGGGATGACAGGCGGGGGAAAAAACAAGATGAGAGCTCAGAGAGTGCGAGTGTGTCTGGCAAATCATGGGGAGTCTGCAGAGAAAGAAAAAGAGATGTAAACCGAGTACAGGACCGATAACGGCAAAGGTGCGAGAGTGTGAGTAACTGGCCTTGCTGTTTTGATAGAGAGGGACTGACTGAAGAGGGGGCCTTGCTGGAGAAAGGCTGGCAAGGTGTGTGTGTCCAAGGCTGGGTGGCAAAACGTGTGGCAGTGGCGTTATCCACGAGGACAGACAGAGACTTTGCTGACTTTGAGGTGTAGCAGAGATTTTCCTGGGTCTGATGGCTGGTGTGTATGTGCAGGCTTCCGTGTCCAGACGAGTATCCGCCCACACTCATATGTAAAGGAGCAGTTCACAAAGTGCAGTGGAAACGTGGGCCCGTTCTTAAGCTTTTCGCCGGTTTATTGAAACCGACACCAGCACTGGCACGAGCATCGGCACCTCGGTGGTGAAAAAGTAGTATAAGTGAAAAACTTACCTAATCAGTCCTTCAAGGAGAACAGTTAGCGAGAACATCTGGTTCAAGTTCCATGAAGATAAAACACAGCATCATCTGCATACATGGGTGCAGGCTGAACTGATGTGTTCCTTCCTGTCCAGGTGATTGCTCCTGAGGAGATTGTCGATCCTAACGTGGACGAGCACTCTGTCATGACCTACCTGTCTCAGTTCCCCAAAGCCAAGCTGAAGCCTGGCGCCCCACTGAAGGCCAAGTCACTACATCCCAAGAGAGCTAAGGCCTATGGACCAGGTGAGGGAAAACATACGGGACCAAAGTCCATCAAAAAAACTGATCAGCTTTAGTTTGTTTTTAAGTTTATTAAGCTTTTAGACATAGATGATACCATAACTGACTCTTTGCAATTAACAGAAAATGTATGGCGACACTTTCAAAAGTTGGTCAATCATCATTTCGTTTTTGTTCCATTCGTCGGGAGAAACAAGTGATCTGAGGAATTCTTTGGGCTTATTTCACTGCTTTTTTTGTTTTATAGATGAAACAGTGAAGTGGATAAAAAGATAACGACTAGATTTGCAGATACTGAAAATATTTATTAACTACAGATGTGCTTTGTGTTTACCTAGCAATTGCTTGTATTGTTAGCTGAAATAAATCAGGTTTTCTAAACATTCTGTGGATATCGGCACAATTCTCTGAAAGATAATAGTGACATTTTTGTAGTTAAAATGTTTTCCATCAGAGGACTTTTATAACCATTTTCATTCATTTCTCCATACAATAGCCACATGTGATTGCTGTGTTTGCAGGTATCGAGCCTCAAGGGAACACGGTTCTGAAACCAGCAGAGTTTCTGGTGGAGACGGTGGAGGCCGGACTGGGAGAAGTTCTAGTTTATGTGGAGGATCCAGAGGGACACACAGAAGAGGTGCCAACACACCCTCACACTGGTTTAAAGACCATCAAAGTGAAGTATAACTGAAATCATGCTGAATCATTTCTGTCTCCCTCAGGCCCGAGTCATCCCCAACAACGACAGGAACCGAACCTACTCTGTGGTCTACCTGCCCAAAGTGGAGGGGCTTCATAAAGTAAGAAGAGCCCAGTGTACAGCTAAAAGAGGCACAGTGTTATTTTTCAGAATTATAGAGCAGAGGTTTTTCATCTGTTGGACCTGCACAGCTTGTAACATGGACTCATGACCCTCTGCATCCTCAGCACCTTTCAGTTTAGAGCAGTTTAAATTGGACCTGGATGACTTTGAGCTGTCCGGTTCTTAGTTATTGTTAGTTAATGTTGTCAACCATCCATAACCATTAGCATAATATTTCAATAACTTGTCAATAACTGTATTTCTTTTTTTTTGTTGCCATTATCAGTTTTAATCATTTATACATTTCTACTGGCTTTTATTTGCCACAGTTTATCAGTTCCTTTTTTTAGCTGATCATATTTCTGCTCAAATTTACTCTACTTAATTCTTCATAATGTTTGAGTTAGTTTTTCCATGTACCCTCCACCTACTGCAGAAGAACCCATGACATTTATAATTCACCTGGAGCAGGTGTGGGTAAAGGAGCTTCTGCTGTGTTGCCCTGATTCTTACATGGTCTAAATCTTTCCTGCTTGCTTATCTTAGTTGTTGTTTAGTTCATGTAAACACAAATTTATGTTTGTGAACCTAACAGGCGTTTGTGCTCTTCTTCCTCTCAGGTAAAGGTGTTGTTTGCTGGACAGGACATCGACAGAAGTCCCTTCATTGTGAATGTTTCAAAAGCCATGGGTGACCCGACCAGAGTTCAGGCCCGCGGGCTCGGACTGCAGCCAATGGGGAACGTGGCCAACAAACCTACATATTTTGATATTTACACTGCAGGTAAGTCTCATTAAATTGTTAGTTTATCTGCAGTAAATTACCTTTTTGTCTTTGCAATCATTACTCTAGAAATCAAAATATGCACAAACACATTTTTGCCTCACGAGTTTCTCAGTTTCTCAGGGGGGATTTAGGACTCCTTATTTCCATGGGCAGGGTTAGGGTTCTGGGTATCCACAGATGTATTTCCTCTGGATGATCTTTGGCTGATTCTTTTCCAGTGATGGTCACATTCCTCCTCCGGTCTTTAAAGGTTTTGTTGTTCTCTCTCTGTACACCAGGAGCGGGTGCTGGAAACGTGGGCGTCATCATTGTGGATTCGAATGGTCGCAGGGATACAGTGGAGATTGTCCTGGAGAACAGAGGCGACAGTATATTTCGGTGCACCTATGTCCCTGTCCTGGAGGGACCTCACGTTGTCTGCGTGACCTTTGCTGGACAGCAGATTCCCAGAAGTCCTTTCACTGTCCACATCTCCGAGGGTGGGCTTCTCAAATACTACACCCTGTCCTTTCTAACTCTTTCATTCGTTCTAGGTGTTATCTGGAGTTCCTTTATTTAAATCAAAGCCAGAATTTTGTCATGACTCATTTCCTGTCTTATCTTTAGTTTTCTTAAATCTGTAGCTATATTTTTATTTCATTCATTTAATACATTGCTCAAAAAAATAAAGGGAACACTCAAATAACACATCCTAGATCTGAATGAATGAAATATTCTCATTGAATACTTTGTTCTGTACAAAGTTGA